>WSTV01000130.1:53562-64379 GCA_019632285.1 Tulasnella sp. 332
AACCTCTCTTGACTGGGTGTCAATTACTTGTCTGAGTATTTAATTCCAAGGGTGATGGTCTCTGCCTTGCACTGGCGGACCTGTGGAAGCTTCCGACTTGCTCAGCGCATAGTGAGTCATAAGCGGCGAGAGTGGCTCTCAGGGCGAGCAGACAAGCATATTTCCGAGTTATGTCACCCAACTTGAGATAATAATTAGCGAGGCACTGAGACGCCGTTACACATCGAGCCGCCTCATGTTGCCAGCAACCCACGCAGGACAACCCACAGGTCGACGGTGCCGGGTAAAGTTATGCCTTGATCAGGGGTCTCCTTCTTCACCAGGATTGACGAGATAATAGTAGAACAATTCGTGACGAATGGGTAAGGATATGAGCCTATAGCAATCTGATAATGCCGATGTATCATTGAAAGCCATCGTTCGCATTATGCAGGCACCGGTGTCAAACGTGACGCGCAAATTTATGAGGCGTACCCCCAGTATCGTACAGCCGAGGGTCTTGATGTCACTGTATGTAGCGCGCGGTTTTTGGTCGAAGACTTCCGGGCTAATATATCTCCAGGAGCTTTTGATTATTATTTTTTGTCGTGCTTTTGAACAGAAGATTATCCACGGTAAGCCAGTCCGCCGTAGCCTTTACAAGCCTGAAGTCTGTCAACATGACTTTGTTCTTTGAGCTGACGAGCATATTTGCCTTTAGGAGTCGAATCAAGAATAGAACACAAAGAGTGGTATGTAAGTTATACACTCACGGGTTTTGATGTCGCCGTCAGTAGCCATGTTCGTAAGGATAATTCATTTCATTTAAAGCGTCAAGCCACTGATGAGCTTCACTTATCAGCATTGTGAAGGAAGGATAGAAGCAATGCTCACTAGGTCTAGCCGATTCATGAAGTCGATTTCAGGATTTTTATTCAGGTAATACGAGACGCCTCCAAGCGACATGTATGGCGACACAACGAGGGCGAGTTCCAGATCGGCGCTGGGATGGAAGCCCAACAACGGAAGTATGTTGACATGAGAGAGTTAGCGCCAAGCCTTCATCTCCTGTGCCAAACGCTGCCCAGGTTGTTGAGCGGTTACGCATTTCGAGGTGATAGTGGAAGGGCGAATGCGGGGACTCACAATAGCCACAAGTAAACAGCGCGTCGCATTAGAACGTAGTCGCTTTACAGCAACGCTAGTGCTGCCTAGTCCGGTCTCATTACGAAGATTGCCGACGTAGACGGTGCCATAGCCATCTTTACCTACGATATTATCGGTGTCCTGTTTGAAGAAAAGTCTGCGATTGTCAATGCGAATGGCGCGAAAGCTATTTAGTTCATTTTCCTTGATAAGCGCTCGTCGGTCAGTAGGAAATCCAAGAAGATAAAGAATAACTGCTCACGAGAAGTTTACGCGCCTTGGGTGCTTCGCTGAACGTGCATGAAAGAGTCATCATCAAGTAAACGCTCAGATACGTGAGGGGGTATGCGCAATGGGAAGCAGGAGACCGATCTCGCAATGACTAATAAGAGTTCTAGGCAGGCCCAGATTGAAGAAATGAGGCTAGGGGCTCCGCCGGGCGAATGATAGAACGTTCGAAGTTTCTCGGGGCCTGCCATGCAACAAGGCAAACTCAGCCGCCGTTCAATTGGGTGGCTGGGGCTAGGTGTCCATATCGGCTTAGACTCACCAGCCAGTATATGCGTCCAGCACTTGTGTAGGCGTTGGACGTGTTAAATAGCGACCTAACGATATGGCCACCCAATATCCTCTCTCCGATCACATTTGAACCCAGCATTCGAAACGGAAATCATTTCCAACTGGCAGGTGACACTGTAACCGAGAGGCGGGATCGATCGTGGTTCCATACGGTGAGCAAATTTGACTTCTGAATATAGATGACTTCGTATAGCAGTCTATATTTTCTGAGACTGGACGTCGGTCATAAGGTCCAAGCTACCACATAATCAACAAGTAGATCTCTACATGATCTTATTTAGTCCCCGTAGTGTGTTTCGCGTCATCCGAGTGCTGTTGCAGTGATGGTTTCCAAAATAATCTCGTTAGGCACATAAGCCTGTCCGATACTAACCCTAGCTAGGAGCTAAGGTTCTTTCGTGAGGACCTCAAGGTTTCAAGGTCTAGTATAACTGTGTCTGAGCTGAATCGCTGAATCACATCATTCCAGTGGCATAAATAGAATTAAAGCTACATGTCATGAGAGGGCAATGCCAATACGGGAATTGATGGAATCAAGCCTTTTAGAACAATGTTTGATCCAAACCTGGTATCCCAGTTCCTCATACATGATCTTCGCTGCAGAAAACTCCTTTAGTGCATCGTTATATCGGGCCTGTCGCCTATGGACTTCCCCAAGACCGACTAGACAGTTCGCCGAGCCAAGCTGATCACCCAATTCTCCATACACACTGGATGCCCGCTCGTATACCGCCTCAGACTCTTCGTACCGTCCCTGGATCCGATAGAGGGTCCCGAGTCCGCTCAGACAGTTCGCCAATCCACGACGAACACCCAACTCTTCGTACACAGTGGATGCCTGCTCGTATGCCGCCTGAGCGTCTACGCCCCGTCCTTGAATCCGATGGACGTCTCCGAGACCGCTCAGGCAGTTCGCTACACCGTACCGATCACCCAGATCTCCGTATATTTTGGATGCCTGCTCATATATCGCCTGGGCGACCGCGTGCCGTCCTTGAGCACAATGGATATCCCCCAGACCACTCAGGCAGTTCGCCACGCCACGCCGAGCGTCCAAGTCTTTATACATCCGGCATGCCTGCTCATATACCGCCTGAGCCTCCGCGTGCCGTCCCTGAGTCCAATGGATATCCCCAAGACCTTTCAGACAGTCCGCTACGCCACGACGATCACCCAACTCTTCGTACATATCGCGCGCTTGCTCTTTTGCCACCTGAGCCTCATTATGTTGGCCCAAGTAGTAGAACATTTCTCCCTGCACGAGCAGACTGCTGGCCAACAGGTCGAGATTACCATTGCGCCGACAGACGTCCACCGCACATGTAATGACCTCTAGACGAGGTCGAGTCCAACGTTGATAGCGAGAGAAGTCAGTGGCGGCTTCTATTGCTGAGCGAGAGCCGGATTGGAGGGAAAGGGGTAATATCGCCTCTAGATTGGTCTCCTCTGCGGTCAGGACTCGCGCGTCGCTCAAAAAGCTTTTATCACCGAGCGCTGAGTTATGTTTGGTGATAAATTGGGCATAGGTATCGTATATGGTGAGCTTGATGTTGTCTGAGGCGGGATAGTGTTTCAAGACGTATGATCGTACGGGCGAGAGGAGTCGTATGGCATGTGTGTCACCGTCGACATATGTTAACGTTGCCTCACTGAGCGTCGCTTGAGCCAGGGGTAGATTGGGGATATCCTTAGCCAGAAGTGGGAGTAGCTCAGCATCGGCTCCAGCGGGCAGCATAGCGATGAGCGACAGTAACGTGAGCGCTTCGGGGACGGATTTCATGAGGTTGCTCTCGATGGACAGTTGGATTGATATGTTGACGCTCTTGTTCTTATCTGTTCCACGGAAGAGGTCTGTACCGCCCGATTTGTCCCTCCAGGCTTCCAACAGGGCCGTTGGTCTCTGTCCAGACCGTCCCAAGCTCGCCATGAGCGTAATCGCCAGCGGCATGTAGGATAGATCTGCGAGGAGGGTGTCAAGTGAGCTGTCACCACCAGCCTTTGGGTCGACGTTGATGTAGAGCGCGCGCGCAGCTTCCAATTGTAGAACGTGGAGCGAATCGAGCCGAGGGAGGGACCACCGGACGTGCGCCGAGGGGGGTGCATCTGACCTCATGGTAAGCAGGATGGCGACGTGAGGTAAGGAGGTGATTTGGCACAGGATGGCTTCCACTCGGGACTGCTCCCCGACTATGTCCCACGGAGTTTCGAAGTTGTCGAGAATGAGAAAGATGGGCTGCTTTGTGGACCGAAGACGAGACATGACATCCTTCATCCGGTTGTGGGACGATTGCTCGATTCTAAGGCCCCGGGCGATGAGCTCGATCAGGAGTGCTGAAGACGCAGCCTGTTCACACTGGACGAAATGGCGAGACTCCCCATATTTCTGAATGATCTCCATATGTTCCATGACACCGAGTGATAAGGCTGTTTTGCCGATTCCTCCAGGGCCATGGATGACGTAGCGGGGACTTTCCGTGGCGATTATACGGCGAGCGATGTCATCGATCTCTCCTTCCCTGCCGTACAATACTGGCGACCGAGAAGGAATGATTGGAGAGGGCGGTAGTATATCCCTATACAAAGTCTATCAGAAATGAATCAAGTGTCTCCGTCTTCGGAACCACGTACATGGCTGATTTTGAAGCTTTTATCGCCTATGAAAAATATTTAGTCAGAGAGCGCCTACTAATTTCGTATGAGCTTCATCCTCACCATGTCCGCTATTTCTCTGCGTATGGCTACGACCTCTTTATGGGTGTCTTGCACAACGACACGGACTTGTCGAGTGTCCTCAGCAACCTCCAGAAGACGCAAAGAATCTCCGATGCGACCTTCGACCTAATTTCACACCGGCGGGTTAGAATCGTGACACCCAGGGAGGCTTGAATGACCTGCTTGAAAGACGTTCATTGCCCAGTCAATGCTATTCGTATATTCTCGGATCTTGCTTCCGTTGTCGCCGTGTAGTAGGATGCCCGTGAAAAAACCTTTGACTCCACGAGGATCCGTCGCAAGTCGCATTTTGCTGATCCCAATCAAGATCTCATCGAGTTGACTGCGGGGAAATTCAGAGTTCTGTCCTCTCTCAAAGGATCGAGATAGCTCACCACTTTAGCCGGTTCAGACTGGTCCTTATGTCCGGAGCGAGATCTTCGTCCTGCTGATCCTTATACGCCTCAGAGATCACGGTCAGCAGGGCCAATAGTTGTCCTGCGAGTGCCTTGGAATCCTGCCGATTAGCTTTTACACACTGAGTAGACGTAGCAGTGGGAGGGCGTATTTCTTATCAATGACTCTTCCTGACTGCAGCACGACTGAAAAAGTACTCACCTCAACAATTGTGATGACCTGTGATGCCGCAGTGATAAGCATCTGCACGCAAGGCGGGCTGGCCAGGCTGGCCACCTTGGACAGAACGCCCAGGGTTATCTTGGTACCGCCGACGATATACGGAACGGCATCTTTCTCTCGCATTCAGGCAGACCGTAGTGAGTCTTGTACGAGCGCCAGCTGGGACAAGCTGCTTGGTAAGTAAAGTGCGTCAAGCCGAGGGTGAGGAAAACAAGGTGATGAGGTATTGAGAAGAACAAGAGAACTCAGAAGGGAGAGATAGGGTGGTATTTGTATGAAATACCAAGACAAGGCGGTGTCCATGCTTTCAACGACGTAGATGGCCCAGAGTCATTGGCAGTGGCAGTTCGCACTGGAATTGGTTGCTTTTGAATCCCTGTGCTGACGTCAACACGGACAAACATGCTCTACTCTTTTCCTCCTACTCAACCTCTCGTCTTTGCGATCGCTTGAGATTGTTATTATCACTAGCTGGGAGTTCTCGTCCTGAACTCGACGAAGATAAAGTGCTGAGATATGGTGGGTGCCTCACGCCCAATGAAAGGGCTGCGCTAGTTGTGCAACAAGCCTGGAACAAAGGCGGTCCCGCTACGCATTTGCCCGGGTGAGCATTGAGTTTCCTCATTCTAACTTATATACCACTGTGGAAGGTTGCCATGGCATGTGGTTTTACTCGAGGGCGTGCCAAATAGCTTGTTAGCCGCTTCACAAGCCAGAATGTTTGGCTTATCAACGGAAGCAGCATAAATTGGAAGTCCTGAAGGTCAAGGGTCTGACCACCTCAACTGCACACGAGTGATGCTCTGATTACAGAGCGAAGATGAAGGTAAGAGTACCGACCACCGTTTGGGGGCGCCTTTGACCACCAAAATGATTGAATGCGCGGGTTTCCCTGCAGCATATGAAGCCATCAATAGAATATGCCGTTCTATACGTTTTTCGATCCAAGCTGCCCTGGAAATGGGAGATGCACAGGGAATGACACAACGCTGATAACGCCTATAAACACCGCATTTTGTTTGACGTAATGATGCCATGGTGCTTTCTCTAAAGGAACTCCGGGATGTCGACCTGAATTACTTGGAGCGTGTCGTAAAATATCGGCCTCACTGGAAGGGCTTCTTCGATGTGAGCCGGGGCTGCAAACCACCGGGTTGACAGCTCCACAAAGCGAACAGCCTCGCATCCTGACGGCTGCTGCAGCTTGCCGAACGCTGGTGTTGTCGGATTTGTCCTTGGCATCCATACCTCTGTATCATTCAATTTTGGTGACCAAGTCTCGGGACTGAAAGATGATGCCGAAGCCAGTCCCCACTATATGGGCAAAAGTGTAGCATAATAGCTCAATCGCAAACTGCGTGTTGCTCCATCAAAGCTCCAACAGACACAGCTCATCCTTCGGGATAATCGTGAATATGGTCATAACAAAAAAAAAAAAAAAGCACTAAAGACGACTAGTGGCGATTGACCTGACCAACCGAGGGACACAGTGGCAAATATCGATGGATGATGTGACGGAAAATGCAGTACGCGGATAGACGAGCTCACGCGGCCAGAAGCCCAGCGAGCGTTCCGTTTCTCTCGGCGGCTTGGAGTTTGTCGTTTCCTCCGATATGCTGTTGGTCTGATATAATTTGGAAAAGACGTATCTGATCAGCTTTTCATGATGATTTCATCGTATTAACATTTCTAACTCACTGATGAAAATGTTAGGAACGGTACTTTGCTTGGATTTGTCCCTGAGGTAAGACTGTATAGCGGAACCGTCATCGCGCTTGTCTAAACTGGAGATGAGACGAGTGGAGACGGTGAGGGAGATACGAGAGGGGATCAACCAGATGACTCCTGACGCACTCGAAGATCTGGACCTTAACATCCGGATAAGATTCATTGAATAGTCTCTTCGCCTGCCCGCAGTACCCGCATGTTGTCTTGGCGAACATGACAACTTTGTTCTCTTTGATAGCGTTCTGAATGAAACGAAAGAGTTCAAGTCACACATGAGTTGCAACATTCTGTACTTCATCACTCACATCGACTAGATTTTCAACCTCGGTAGACATTTGGTTAAGCTGAGATTGAGAGGGGCCTGTTGAAGATTTTGTAGAGACTGAAGAGCCCAGTGCCGCGGAGGTTGAGGAGAAGGCAAGTGTGGGGGGTGTGATGGTAGTTCGTGGAATGGGTCGCCGGGCAAAAGAACTGGAAGAATTTATAGTGGAGCCCAGGATGGCGCGTCTGAGCAATAGGCTCGCCATGATCTCTAATCGATGGGAATAAGGTTTTATGTGATGAGATGATAAATGAATGCGGCTTTTATTGGCAGTCGGCTAATTGGTAAGCTGGACACATGAGCATGGGGGCGTGTTTGATTGATTGTGAAGCATGGCTCACCTATCCTATAGAAAGAGACAGGATCTTCTGGCAACTCGTGTGGTTCGAGTGCAAGACGAACTCAACCACCGACCGGAGCACACCAATACCGGAACGAGAAACCAAGAGACTGGAGAATACAATTTACTCCTCCGAAATCACAGGGAATGGAAGAATGGCTCTGCAATCGAAGGCCAAGCGATGCAGGCTCCTCGGTCGGTGAACCAACCCCAGGAGATTTCCAAGATTGTTTGGCCCATGCCCAAATGTTCTAGATTCCGACAGCCAACTTTTGAATCCTCCACTCCGACCCTCAAATCTCCTTATCTATTGCAGCTACTACTTCAGCTTCAATCAGTGGCGAAATGAAACGGGCTTTGAGAACGACAGCACTACGGTCACGAACTGCTGCCAACAGGGTGCCTCGAAGGACGTTTGTGAATCCAGCTGGAGCATTGAAAGAGGTGCAAGTGCTTCGCTCACGAGCTGAGAGCATGCCTGTGCCATCGCGATACTGACTATCAATTCCTCGTAATCCACCTCGATAGGTCCCTCCAGTTGACATTACGACTCTTCCCAATGGGGTACGAGTTGTCACGGAGCCAACGCCTGGATATTTCTCGTCCGTGGGCGTGTACATTGACGCTGGTTCGCGGTATGAGAGCCCGAGATTAAGCGGTGCCAGCCATATCATGGATCGCATGGCTTTTAAGGTGTGTACAGGGGCCTGATCGTTCAAAATTCTTTGATGGCTGGGAATACGGTCTGGGCTGGACTGAGGAACCTCAAAGCATGCTTGTGGAAGATGCTTTGGCCATTGCTTCATGAGGGCGCGCTAGGAATCTGCTTCCCGCAGAGCAGAAGCCGGCGAAGTATCTCTGGACGTGTATTAACACGCCTATCTGCTTCCCCAGCGAGTAATGGGCGCTGCAGTGCAGAAGCGAGACGGTCAAAGCATACATTGCCTCATAGGCTACCTGGAGCACCTCCAGAAGCATACTCATAAAGCTAGCTCTGATTATGATCCTAATCTTGCCACCTAATGCCAAGACGCATCTCCCCCAGCTGCTCTTTTCCTGGTCACTATTGTATAGACATTAATGTCCTCCACTTTCTATCATAGACAACCGCCAATCGAACTGCAGAAGAAATGTCCACTGGCATCGACTCTCTCGGCGGCCAAGTAGTCTGCTCCTCATCGCGCGAGACCGTCATGTACCAATCCTCCCACTTCCACGCCGGCACCCCTCTTGCAGTATCCCTCCTCTCCGACACCATCCGCAACCCTTCCTTCCTCCCCTCAGAAGTCTCTGATACTCGAGACGCCGCTGCCTACGAGATCAGAGAGATCACCTCCAAACCTGAAATGATAATGCCCGAACTCTTACACCAAGTCGCGTATCAGGGGAATACGTTGGGGAATCCACTTTTGTGTCCAGAGGAGAGGTTGGAAAAGGTTGATGAGATGGTTTTGAGGGAGTACGTGGATACTTGGTATCGGCCTGAGCGAATGGTGCTTGCTGGCGCTGGCATGCCGCATGCCCAGTTGGTAGATCTGGCCCACGAGCATTTTGGGGATATGAGGGCAAAGGAAGTTGTGGTGCCCCAACCTACCGTTACAGCGCCAAGTGCCGGTGCGGGTGCATCGCGGTCAACAGCAACAGCAACTCCGTCGCATCTCCTCCCTCCATCGTCTAGCCTATCACCGTCTTTGTACAAGACAATTACTACTGCCGCAACGTCCTTATTCAACCCTGCTCCTGTATCAACACCGAACAGTCTAGTGGAGCCATCATTTGCTGAGCTCGCGACAGCACGAGCGCGTTATACCGGAGGCCACCAGTTCGTACCCCAGCCAGATATGGAGATGACCCATGTCCATCTCGGTTTTGATGGACTTTCGATCCACGATGAGGACATCTATGCATTGGCAACGGTCCAAATCTTGCTGGGCGGTGGAGGTAGCTTCTCGGCAGGTGCGTCGGGATAGTATGCCATCAGCACTCGCGACATCAGACTGATATCAATTTTTATTTTTGGATAGGTGGACCCGGGAAAGGCATGTACTCTCGCCTCTACACGCACGTCCTAAACCACCACAGCTCTATCGACCACTGCAGCAGCTTCCATCACATCTACACCGACACATCCCTCTTCGGCCTCAACATCACCGCCCATCCCCATCACGCGCCGTCAAACCTCCTTCCCATACTAGCTCATCAACTCTCTCTTCTCTTATACCACCCCATCCCGCTCACCGAGCTCACCCGCGCCAAGAATCAACTCATGAGCAGTCTCATGATGGCACTGGAGTCACGGATCGTGGAAGTAGAGGATCTAGGTCGGCAGATATTGGTGCATGGGAGGAAAGTGACAGTGCAGGAGATGTGCGAGCAGATCGTGAAAGTGAGTGGGGATGATGTGAGGAGGGTGATGAGGAGGGTGGTTGGAGAGGGGATGAAAGGAGAGCCGTCAGTGCTCGTGATGGGTAGGCAGGATGTTGGGCCTTGGGAGGGTGTCTTCAAAAAGTATGGCCTTGGGAACAGGCTTTAGATCTCGTCTTACCTTTTTTTTTTGCCTGTTTTGCATTTTCCATCCCTTTGCAGTTCAACCAGCTGCAATTATCAATCAGGGAAGCTCTTCCATTTGCACTTGATTTTATGTCACCCGTTACCGCGTCGGTACCTAATGGAGTGTTTTTTGACATGGCACCCACCAATCGCCTCAAATCAATTAACCGAGCTGAAGTTAAACTCCTCGAGCCCGGGTGGGCATACTTACTGCCTCATATTATTGTTTATAGAAGGCTTTCAGCTGACTTGTCTCAGTGATTCTATGAGGCATGAGTTGGCTTATTTCATAGTGATGCCGTAGATGCATATTTGACCTGTCACTCCCTGCTTACCCCCACAAAACTACTCCGCCTCGCCGCCGATCTCATATTTCCAAGTCCTCCCAAGAGCGGCCGAGTCCACCTCGGTTATACGCCCTACTTCATATGACATGCGTCTGTCGCGCACGTATAAGAGTAGATCCTGCAATTGTGGTGTCTACCGTTCTTGCTTGGAAACATGTTGACCAAGATTAAGCGACCGACCACCGTAAATCTGGTAAGGTCTCTTGATCCCCACTGATTTGACCACCTTTCTCGCTGATATCCATGATGTGACGGCTCCTCGGGAGTCTGGGATTAATAGACTGCGTTCAGGCCAATCAATCAGGATGTATTCTCCGACCCTTGTCGGAAAACCGGAATATAGCTTAACTAGCCAAATATAGTTAAATAACCTTGTTTGGGCTTTAATATGATTAAAAATGCGAGTCTGGAATGGAAAGGTTACCCAAGGTGCCTTAAGGCGGCCGGAAGGTAGGTCGCCTTATATATACTTTAT
>WSTV01000131.1:0-15341 GCA_019632285.1 Tulasnella sp. 332
TTGTAGCCATGACTATATCATGACATCATTGGTAGATATTCATGTATAAATAGGAGGGGACTCTCAGTAGGAGGATCCCCATTGCAATCAACTAGTATAACAGTTCTTCAGTATTCCAACCCAGCTCTTAGTTCTTATTCAGTCAAGTCCTATCCAAGTCCTCAAGTAGTGAGTACCCCTAGGCGATACCTTAGTAAAATTCCAGATCAGTCCAGGAAGAGCTGATCTTACACATGCTGCCCGCCAGGGCTAACATTGAGCTACTCCCAACGTTAGCTCAGGATATCCCAATCTCACATTGGCTCAAGCGATGCTAAGTGAGGCAACATTAGCACATGTTGACAGTGGCAATCAAGCGATCCAACCCTATCCGATCTTACATCTTAAAACACCACCCCACATCGGATAGTGCCAAGCAGACCGTGTAAGATGCTTATGTGCAGTTTGTTGCCAAACATAATGCAGTATATAGTAGTGCCAGCTTTTTAAGTGATGCACAAGTCCTAGCCACAGAGGAGACCAATCTCAAAGCCATCTTACCGCTTTCTGTCCAATCCGGCTCTCATCCTGCTATCAAAGCCGCCATTGACTTCTCTCAATATCAATACTTCACTCGACCTTGCCTAAAGGTTATCACATGTGTGGTGGATGTATGTCAGCAGAACGAGAGTCTTGACCTTCTGGCTCGTAGTCTGGAGATGTGTGGGGATATTTGCATACCCTTAGCCTGTTATGGTAGGGCCCAGGAGTCTTATGAGCAAGCAGCGGGTGTGTACAGAGAGGTAGCGAACCGGCAAGGCACAGCCAACTGCCTTTTTGGCCTCGGGGAGGTTCATCGGATGCAAGGTTGGTATCCAGAGGCCCAGGCGGCATATCAGAAGGCATCTGACATGTACGGAGAGTTGGGGGCAAGGCAAGGTATGGCCAACTGCCTGATCTGGCTTGGAAAGGTCCACCGGATGCAGGGTCGATATCCAGACGCTCAGGTGGCATATCAGAAGGCATCCGACGTGTATGGAGAGTTGGGGAATCGCCAAGGCACGGCTAACTGCCTGTGAGGTCTTAGGCAACTTCATAGGCTACAAGCCCAATATAGCGACGCGCACAAGGCGTTCTCTGGAGCTAAGATAACGTTTGAAGAGCTGGGGTCCGTCCATAAAGCTGCATACTGTTCCGAAGTACTTGATTCCATCACCGCTGGGATCCTCGCATCAACACCCCACCTCCCATGATACTTTCTTTAGACTCCATGTAACTGCGTCTTTCTCGATCGTTACTACGCCTCGCTTTTCTCAGCCCTTTCTGAGAAAGCAAGGTGCTGACCGTGATCCAGTAGTTACTAACAGACCAATATGCACTAGTACACCAATCAGGCCATTGGACTTGGACCTTATAAAACCTTCATACGCCCTTAGATCATCGTCTAAGGTCTGGTGTCCTCTTCTCAGCAGCAGTTCAGAGTCCCGTATTCTTGTTGCCTTCCTCAAGGCACCCATCCACAGGCTGCATGCCTCATGTGGGACGTGACAGATGGGATAATGATATTGAATGGATGTGTGCAGACAAAGAACGTGGTAGGTATCTCGTCGAGATCATTTATGGGCATTTTCTGCCTGCCCGCTTGTATGTAATCAACAGCTGGAACAATCATACAAGATTTGCATGACCTCTTGCGATTGATGTATGTGACCGCCTCGCAAATATCTGAGTCCACCTTGACTAATATGATCTCGAAATAATTCAATAATGTATTGGCTACAATCTCCAAGCTGACGAACTGGATTCTTCTGGAGGAATTCCAAGCTCATAGTCCTCTACCTCTAAGGATGTACTCGATGACATGGTCGACTTTCTCACTGGTTGCTAGTAGTGTGCGAACATCCTGTCTTGCGTTGGTGAATCCCATATTGGAGAGTTCCTACATCGTGAAGTCAACATCAGATAGGAGAAGATCAAGTGCCGACCAATCAAACGTTCCCAAATCTGAGTCTGATATGGTTTCTCTGGTGATGTGCCTGCTGGTATGTATGAGTAGAGCGATTTGCAAATAATATCTGTGAATGACAGGGATTTTGGAGAACCACTGCCTCACCGCGTTTGGGAACATTTCAGATGATATCTGAACCATTTAGTGACCAAGTAAGATCAGATTTTGGCACAATGTAGCTAATAACGGCATCTACGACATCCATTTTTTTTACCCTGACCGGACTGGCACAACACTAGATCCGGAAGGCAGTGCTGCTGAAAGCGTGATGGTCTGGATGATATTTAGACATTCGTCTTCCTTAGAACATAGCACAAGCCTCCACGGATCGCAGGCTCGAATTTCCGAGTCATCACACAACGGCTATTAAGCATTTCTTAACGGCAAATACATGTATAATGCAACAAACGTCTGCACAACGGGGGCTGCTGATCATATGACAGATCGCAGGCTACGTTTGCAGAGCACCGTGCTCCTTCAAATAACTTGTCAAAAGACAAAACAAACCGTTCAATTTACCTCAGTGGAAACGGGTAAGGCATCCACCGCGTCCACCTTTTCATTGGATGAAGAAATTTGAGGGGGAGTTGTGGCCTTCGGGATGACCTTTGTATTGGTCCTGTAGGGGCCCCCACGTGGGACGTCATCGACAGCGGTGAGCTTGACCCAAAGGCCAACCAGGGCCTCGATATACGCCATAACCTTGTCGTCACCTGCGTACTCGCTGAGAAGATATAGAAGCTCATCCTTTGTAAGGATCTTATGATCGACAACCGAGAGGCAAAAGACATCTACATCACGATGAAACGGATGTCTGTGAGTAATCTGGTCACACTCATGTACGGCATAGGGCAGGCTCCGCTACGCACAGGCGAACACGTTCTCCGACTCTGCCATAACACCCTTTCCAGAGAAGTTGTACTTCCAAATCTTTATTGGGAGTGTAAAAGTCAGATCTCTCGGCCTTCTTTAACAGAAGCTGCATCTCCAGTCACACCTTGACATCAATACGGATGATAGCATTGTGCTGCATAAACACGAAGAATTTCTCTTCCTGTTGCTCGCCGGCCTGAACGTTGCCGAGGACAGCTTCCAATCCGGTTTGAACGGTTTTCTGTGTGAAGACAAAGATTTGAAGAGGAAAATCGATATTGGAGTCAATAATGGACTTTCTAACAATACTAACCCTAAAGCCTTCTACGAGGCCAGCGGCCATGCCTTTCTCATTCTCTCCGATTTTAAAGAATGTATCAACGACATCTTTGATACCTTCATTCGCCTAGACAGGATAAGTTGTCAATATTAAGCCCTGAAAATGGATCGCCTTGTAACTCACTTCCTTGGAGACTCCGACGCGATAGCCCCTTTGGAAACGCAAGGCACGGAGTCCTGGAACCTGCTTCTTTGAAATCGAGTCTGGGTTGGAGAAGCCGCTAAATGTGTATGACAAGAGGAGCCCTCTGAGCTCATAATAATCATGATAAGCAAGGGAGATTGACGAACGCTTCGAGCTCGGACTGGAAATGATCCAGCTTGTTGTCTGCTGCGGTGACGAGGAAATCAAGTTGATCCTTGATTTCCTCCTTGTTCGCTTTATCACCGGCGGTGATGTTCTCTCGTACAGCGGAGATAGCTGATCCCATGATGGTGAGTTATGAAGAGGTGAGAGCGGTAAGATTATAAGGAAAATGAGTGAGTGGGATTGGCGAATGGATGGGGTGAAGTGGATGGAATGGAGCGAAGGGGATGGAATGAGAGCAGCGAGGGAAGGAGGTTGATGGGGCTGTGATGGTGAAATTTAGCGTATCCTTTATACCCCACTCCTTGATCAAATCATGCGGCACCCACAAATTATGAACCCAATCACTCGGGTGAATTTCTTGAGCATCGAGACCCAGCTCCAGGGGATCCAGAAACAGAGAGTGCCCACAAGATGGGATATCTTGCACCCTAATTCGATTGAAAGGTCAAGTCGGTCCTTCTTCTGGAGCGTGTAACAAACTTCTTCTCGCACTATAATGGAGCGGGAAAATGACCACCGATCAATACGGAGTGCCTCAATCAGCTTGGAAATTGTATAGAAAGAAGAGTTCGAGAGGCTCGTCAAGTGTGCGGCTAGGACGTGCATTAGGCGGAAACCCGCCAGGAGCCCCGCGGGCAGAACCCCATGCAAATGTACATCTATGACTTCCACCACAGATAAGGTGCCCTTGGCGCGGAGTCCCAATTCTTTGCTTGGCCAGACAGAAAGATTTTAGAAGTTGATTTACGTCTCTAGCCGGAGAGTTGCCTCAGAAGAGGTGAGGGAGCAGTATGATAACTTTTCCGTCTGCAGCTGGCCTATGAGCACCACAGAGACAGTACACTGTTACTAAAGACATAATAGACCGATTGGTGGGTGAGGGTGCTTGAGAACAGGTCCCCGGCGGTGATCTTCAGGCACGGAAGGGCCGCTGGCTTCTTTGGTGACCTGTGCCTGGACGTGCGGACTTTCCGCGAGTTCGAGCGCTTGCTCCCAGAGCCCATGAGGTGGAGAGCTCATGACTATCTCGTGGGCGACCACGTGAAATACCTTTATCGGACTGATTAGCCGTTCATCGCACCAACAACTGCTAAGAAAACCTCGAAAGTCCCTTGCAATACGTTCTTCGCTGATCTTCTTGTCAGTCGACATGCGGATTCATGAACCGAGCTGTACGACATGAAAGTATTAAGGAAAATCTCCGGTGATATTCACGTAGCTACATCAAGCATCCTAGTTATTAGCTGTGCCCTTCATTGCTGAACTGTGAACCGCTCCGGCGTCAGTTCCGCTACTAGTCTGGCTAGCCTCTCGCTTTGCTTCTATGACAAGTGTGAATGAGTCTTAAATTGCATTGAATTTCCTATTCGGTCAGACTTACCAAGATCGTTTGTTCGCCTCTGGCTTACAAGAGAACTGGTTCTATTACGTTATCTTCCGCGACGCTTTTGTTGCCCACGTTGGATACCTTGTTTCTTGACATGCCGAGGGTACAAACATGGCATGAATCAAGAGGTACCCATAGGGGCTTCCGAGGGCCGCTCGCCCATCGCCGACGACCCCCTAGCGCTCTCCTTCTATCACTCTCAGTACCCGACTGACTGCTTCAAACCAATAGTTTTGGAATGACACCCAATGACGGATGGCGGCCCTGCAGTCCTGTTCTAGAGATCAGTTTGGGAGAGTTCAGGCTTGTGGAGCTGTTAATTAACCAGTGGTGCGGATTAGCCCATGCTAATAACAGACAGGATGTAATATGAGGCCCACCAGCTCGGTGTTGCTGAGCATGACGTGCCGAACAAGACCAACGAGTATAGCATTAGTTGGAAGCATATAATATAGTTCATATGATCCTCGGCATAGTGTCCAACCACCGGTAACGAGGGATCCTCGACCAAGCCTTCGCTCGTACAATGCTTCTCTGACGGCCAGTCGCATGTGTATTTCACGCTCAAGCGGCCGCTCTGTTCTTCCAGGACGCGCATCTTCCTTCAAGGATATAGCAATCGCAACTCGTTAAAGTGGCTCAATACTCGAAGGCAAGAATCATGAGGGACAGGGCTTTTTCATTTGATGCACAGTTCACCCTGATCACTCCTCTGCCCTGTACAGAGCGGCAGCTTATCTAGGAGCTCCAAAGGTCGAGTTGTTGATAACAGGCTCCTTTCTAATGCGTTTGTATCCTTTTATGGACGTTGAAGATTAGAGATAAAGGAGTTGAACGGCATTCGTCGATCACCGCCGACCTAGGTTCACATGAGCTACTCAATAAGCGAAAAGCCCACCACTTTTTACTACACAAAATCTTAAAATACTCTTATTACTGCATCTCCAAACAATTGCATAAAGGCTTCGGCGGGACAGCCTCACGGATGAGTCGGGATGCTTCTCCTGTCCCTGCAGAGCCGTTCGGGCCCTCAATGTCGGTAAATGAGCCTTTCATTGGTTAATGGACACTCTGATACACTAGAGCACCATCTTTGCGAGCCCTTGATTGCTCATCTACTCCTGAAGGCGATACAAACGACGTCCCTGCTCCAAGCGCCGAGGATCCAGCCTCATTTGTGGACTCGACGATAAGGGGTATACCTTTTTGTGGGATCTAGAGGCAGGGCAACTGCTTTAGCGAAGTCGACCCGTAGTCAGCCCTACCAGATCATGGCTTATATCACCAAGATCAGGTTGCATGAATATCAGCTTCTCGTTAACCACAGCGCCTAACTCTTTTCCTGGACTCCTTCGAGACATTAGCTCCGGCGCAAGCATCTCACGATAGTTCTAGCATGGGCAAAAAGGTCAGCGAAGTCGCTCTAGACCAATATGAACACAGGATGGCCCTGCTGTGCAATTCTTAACCCCCACCAAAAGCCATGCTGACGCATCCTTTTCCGACATAAACCCTCGGAGCTCAGTGGAAGCAGGCTCTTTGCGCTCGTCCTAGATCTGCTGCGGTTAGTCCGAGCATCCCGAGCTGTCACTCACGATTGCCTGCACCCCTGGACAAACGGGCTACAACCAGACACCCGAAAACCATCGATCCTATGATGCTCATGCTCTTCTGATTCTTCACTTTCATTCCTCAACCGGAACACCTTTTCATTAAGATCCTTTTCATATCGAGCGGTGTGTTTCCCGTGGTCCATGAGAGACCCAAAAAGGGCCACCACTATTGATTGTCAGTCTTCTCTACGCACGTGGTCCTCTACGCTGCTGCTTCAATACACTATGGTCTCAGAATCATTCTCTTAATCTTTGTATTCATGTCTGTGTTTGGTAGTCGGCAATCCGCGCTCACGCAGCCGATTTTTACGAGGTCGCATGCCACCCTGCATGTATAACATCCCAGATCAATGAACCCCCACAATAGACGGTAGAATCAGGTCACTTGAGACCCTCGGCTCAACCATGTCCACCACCTTGATCGTAGCGTCGTTTTGTGGAGACCTCCCCCGCGCACTTCGATTGGATTCGGGATTATTATAACCAGGAGACAACAGCCAAGAAGGAGCTGAACTTGGGGGCAGGAGAAGGATGCCGGTGGTGAAATGTCTTTGTCTGCGGTGTACCCAGTTTAAATATGAGAGAACTTGCGGCAAGTATGGTGTGATACCATCCAAAAAACAAAAAAAAAAAATCGGCCGCCGATCGGGTTCCAAGGACAAAAGGGGCACCATTCAAAGTGCATTCTTTGCGCCTTTTGAGGCTGTCTCTATTCTTCAAATTCTCATAGTATAAAGAAACAATCACCCCAACAACTACATCCTGTGATAAAGGGAGGAATACACACACGGGACCGGTGATCACATCTTCGACTCGGCCTCCCACCTTGCGAGCATTCTCCGCCGTCTCCATCGAGGCCCAATGCGAATGATCAGAAGGATCAGAGTCGGGGCCAAGACCAGAAAGAGGCCTCCGAGAAGCGTGAAAGTCCACCCAATCCCAATGGCTTCGAGGATGATATTGATGATCGACGTGAGCACAGCAGAGAGCGAGCAGCGAAACAAATTCACCTGGATAGATGGATTCGGTATTTCAGTAACGCAGCGACAGTCGCCAATCAGTGAAAGAGGAGAAGAGAGCCAAGTACCATTGCTGTCGTTGACGATCCCTGTTTCGGAAAGTTGTCTATGAGAAGGGTCTGGAGGGAATTTCCCTGGCCAATAACGCACCAGCCCACTGGAATCGGTCAATGATAAGCCCGCATGATCAGCTGGCGTGAGATGCTCCGAAATGAATGGATTATTCCACGGTGCTTACAGATGAACTGCATGATCAAAGGTCCAGCTAGTTGCACCTTTTGCTCAACCATCCACCCGAACGCCAGAGCCATCGCGCCAAGCAGTAGCGAGTAGACCACCGAAGACTTGAGCCGGACGTACTCTAAGCGAAACGACAATTCAAGCTCCTGCTTCACCCTCTCGTCTAGAGTGTCCATTCGTCTCTTTTCAGCACCCTTCTCATCGCCTGCCCCATCCACCGCTTGCGAATCCATCCAAGCCTTCCGATCCTTAACATAAATGCGATCGAGCAACCTCCCAGTCAAGAAGCTCCCAGCCATCATCCCCAATCCCGTTGGTAAGTAACACAATCCGATGAACGTCTCATCCAGGTACGTGTAGGTGCGTTGGAAGATGACGGAGGTCACGGCTTGCATGGCGGTGAATAGAGCGAAGGAGAGACTGCTGCAGAAGAGCATGATGACCACGTCGAGTTGGAGAAGAAGTCGCAAAGGGTTCATCCGAGTCGAGGCCTCTTTTCCGGCACTCGTGGCTGAGCTCTGATTTGACTGCTCTTTCGTGTCCTCATGAAGACGCCTCCTGTATGGTCCTATCACTGGAATCAGAGGTCTGTCCCACCAGGGAGCAAGAATGCTTCCGTCTCCGACGATATGACGGAGCGTCTCTGGAAGGAACCTTCATGAGGCAGAAAACTTGATCAGACAAAGCCCCGTAGCGAAATAGTCGTGCTAGTATCAGCTCCTGACCAAGCATGGCTTACAGAAGTATGGCGAGAAAGCACACCCCAGATATGATACACATGAACCAAAAGATCCATCTGTAAGGTGGGTCCAATGTAAGTAAGGAGAGATGATGTGATACTCGTGATGACTGGCCTCCATCCAAGCGTCCCTGCGAAAACACCTGGCGAAAGTGAATAGTATCAGTCGAACGATCCTGTCTTGGTAAATCAGTGGGGTTCACCTCCAAGGACAGGCCCTGATCGTGTTGGAAAACGCCAAGAACCATTAGTAACGTGCAAAGTTACATGCCATAGCTTATCAACAGCAACCTATACTGGGTCCAGTCTGGGAGGAAGGGAGATGGATCATAAGGAAGAGAACGTGCATACGGTTGTCTTAGTTAGGAGCATCGCTCACCAAAGCGCCCAACACCGAGACACCAAGGAAAGTGCCTCGCTCGTGCGGCATAGCGATATCGGAAACAACTCCGATTGCGAGCGCAATCGTGCTGGCGGATCCCGAAGACTGGAAGCATCGGAATAGGAGGAGCAACCACCATTTATCGGAAGGGACTAGCGCAATGGCCATACATGTGATGCAGAGAAGGGAGAGACAGGCTAAGGTATTGAATATGTGTCAGCACATTGTTTTGCTGCACTCCTAGCCTCCTACCTAGATATATAGGTCTTCGACCTTTGACATCAGCAAGAGGCGCCCAGAATACAGGCGCTACAAACCAACACGCACCACCCATTACTTTATATGAGTCTCAAGTAAAAAGAGAAAAAATGGAATGTTTGGCTGGAAGTTACTCACACAGTCCTTGGAAAATCAAATATGAGGTGACAGTGAGGTTCATTAGACTAACGGATGTATGAAACTCTGTGGCCAGTGTCGGGATGACGGGAAAGTATATGCTGCCAGCGACGGCACTGTCAAAAGAACCCATCGCATTGTATTAGTTTCGTATCAATAAATCGGTAAATGATGTAATTTTTAACTCACCTGAGAAACCCAGCGTAAGAGGTGATAGAAATCAAGACCCATTTCTCTCGTTTAGTGAAGACGGAGAAAGGTGGTTTATCTTGCTCTGGAGTACTCTTCTCGTCATCCGAAGTGGTACTCTCGGATACCTTGGGATGGATTTCAAGAGAAACGACGGTGCCAGCATTTATGACTGGCTGGATCTTAGTCGTTCCGGTAGCGAGCGCCTCTTCACTGGACATACAGAGAAATCAGGCAATGAGTATCAGTGGGATGTTGTATCGCAACATAAGATCCGGTGGAGGTAATGAATGAGGCCTGCCGAATGTGCCGATGTCCGGGCCGCCCGAATGCCGGAGTAGACATCTTAACTGTCACTTCAATCGAGATCAGAGCACCGTATCACGTGTAGAACTGGTCCCTCGGCACCTTGCTAGTGTGCTATTTCTCGCTACTGCGATAAGCCTATCGCCAAAAGCACGAGTGTGGTTTTGTGATCAGCTGGAACAGAATGACACCCCCTGTACATGTTGCTTACTCGTCCATCGTACTAGCCTCTCTGCTCACCTATCGCCTTATCCAGCATTATCCGCTATGTGAGCTAGCTCTGTTCAATATACAGAAAGACTGAAGAGACGGCACGAAATAACGGCTTTCTAAGTCTGAGGCCTGCCCGTATTGTACGGCTCACAAAGTTGATGGTACCGTACCTCAGTAAAATGTATCGTGGTTTTGCCCACAGAGTGCCTCAGAGAACTTTGTAATATATATCCCCATATGCTCAACAGCCAACGGCGTGGGCAGCTCCACATGTTGGTCAGAAAGAGCGAGGGTCAAACTTCGGGATGTGCCGCATGGCACCCGGGCTGTGGACTCGAAAATAGTCCTCGATACTTACCATACGGTGAGGGAATTCCGCGCCTGCGATATCCGTCAGCCCAGAAGGAGGATTGGGCTCTCCGGTAATCAGGATAGTGCAGGGGTACATCATGCGGCACGGTGATAACAGCATCGAAAGGGTCGGTCTCGTGAATCTCGCTAGTGGTCACAATCCCAAGCCTAGCAATCGCAACGTCTGTCAGTACATGACCTCAACATTGCGAGATTGATTAAGATGGTAGCTGGCGGATTAATGTTTGCTTCTTGAGTTGTCTACCTCGCAGAAAATGGGCCAATTTCTTCCGAGGGATGGCGACGGCCCTTGCCCTTGCTCCTGGCCAGGCCTCGTACACCGCCCCTGCCAACATCTCTTCCTTTTAACTATTATTCCACGTTTTGCTCTATTTTCTTCTTTCCCTCCTTCGCCTCCCTCTCCGCCGTCTCTGATACCTAGCTGACTGCCTGACACAGCTAAAGCTCCATGAGAGACTTCTCTTATGATGCCGCCAATTTATTCGGGCTCACCATCTCAATGGTCATGTATGGTATGCCCGGCCGCGGCTATCTCGATACCGAGATCGCATTCATAATATTTACCCATTACTCTGGCTAGGCATATTCTTGGTTATGTTCCTGGAGACGATATACCCTATGTGGGTGCGACGGCGGCGGGCTTGGGTCATTCTCTTCTACACAATCTCGCTGCTCATAACGGCGACGATAAATGCCGGTCAGTGGGATGGTCACAAAAGTTCCAAGGACACGTTGGTCCCTGACCAAAGCCTTGCCTTGGAAATGAATGCTGATTATTTTTATTTTTATTTTTTATTCGACTGGGCCTCTCTATAACCTCAATGCAGTCCTGCTCATCGTGTATAACTATAATGGGTGGGTCAAGTATCGGGAGGTACCCGGCGTGATTGCCTATTTCGCTGAGGAGTCGAATTCGATTATGGCGGTCCGAAAGTGAGTTCATGCCCTGACCAATGGTGCGAAAGCTTCTCAAACAGCTTGATCGGGGACCCTGCCAGCTTGCTCTTGGTGATAGCAGTAAGTGGATGTGAAGTTCTACTACCTCTCTCATGAGATGCCAGAATGAACTGGTCATGTAGGGCTCGATAAGCGATCTCTTGATAATATGGCGCGTGTACCACATCTATGGTCGCAACCGGAAGATAGTATTCCTCCCCATATTCCTGCTCATGGTCGGCTTGGGTAAGTCAAGTCAGAGCGGAAACTCGAGAAGGTGGATCATTGGCTCACGAACATACATAAATATTCCTATACACCTTTTTCAGTTGCCGAGGTCGTCCAATGTGTGATGTGGTTCAAGCACTTCAGCTATACTGGTCGTTATCAGAACCTGTACATCATCTTTGAGCTCATTGGCTACATGAGTAGCATTCTTCTCAACGTTGGATGCACAACGTTGATCGTTTGGAGAATCTGGTGAGCCCTTGCCTCGTCAGTCAATTGGTTTCGCGGAAAGCTTACGAAGTGACTGGTTGTTCGTGAAAACTAGGTGTATTGGTCGCCACGCAACCAATTCTCGTACACGTAACAAATACAAGGCCATCACCATCGCCCTCCTCGAGAGTGGAGCGATGTACACCGTTACTCTCCTTGTTTGGACGGTCTTTTCGATCAATCCACAATACGTACGTGCCAACACTGATCTCTCGACTGCCAAAGCTCACCTCCGCTGGCATTCGATATGACGCTCTTAGAACGGCATCTGCAGCTTCATTACCTACATCTTCACCATGATCGCCCCAATCGCACCGATGCTAATCATCCTGCAACTCAATAACCAACTGGTGTCTGCTGGCTCTCCAAGTCCTGCATTAGGGGAGGGTATCAGTGCGACCTCGGGTACCTTGACTGGCGCTTCATCCGACCGTCGTAACCAAGACATCGTCAGTACGGCCATTCGATTCGCCCCCCTCGGTGGGCGCTCGATCACAACGGGAGATTTGGGAAGTATCGACCTTTCGGGCATATCTACGCTCCCTAGGGTGGATGAAGGTTTGAACGAGAAGGACGACGATCCAGAAACGTTCGACAAGGACTTATCTCAAACTTCATCGGATATGGGGAAGAGCCTAAAAGCCATGCCTAGCCGTAACGTTTCCGTGCTTCTGAATAGGACTTCATCAGGTTCTATGGGGGAGCCAAGGATCGGCAAAGTGAATGGGGAGAAGGGATGAACATATATGAGCGACCATATCCCCGCGCTGTGTGTGCATTCAACCATGTATTTCTAGTCCTGTATATGAATCACTATGCTTGGGAGGAAGTATTCGGTGCCTTGTGCTGTGGGGCGCAGTGGTAGGTTAAGTTGAGAGGTCAGTGCATTTGATCGCCATCGGGATATGTCTCGGACACTAGCCACTAAGCGATAGACCGTATAATCCACTTCAATCCATTGGCAATACTAAGACGTGAGCAAGTATGTGATAAGTAGCATTGGAAGGACATTTTCCCCCACGGAGGACATCGGCTCATGATTGCCAAGATCACGAATCAGCTGTAAACCAGGGCGTCTTTGATTCCACTGGACAGAGACTCGATGTGACTAATAGTTCTAAGAGTGGAGAGGGTTGAAAGCATCCATGTGTAAGGATGTGGTCATGCGGGATGGCAAAGCCGAATACCTAGTTGAATATAGGTCGATCACTGGGCGAGGTTTGCAAAAAATTATCGAATCAATGGGTCTGTAGCATAAAATACAACACAATCGCCATAACAAGACTGACAACGAAGAACTCAGGCGATGACCTTCCCAGTCGGTGGGACAGGCGATCCCTCTCCCTCGCCTTCTACCTTTTTTTGCTTGACAACCTCGACATACGCTCTCGGGAACCAACCTTGCCTACCCTCTCTCGTTCGGCCTTGCCACCACTCACTCTCCGCACCGGTCGCGGGATCCGTCTGCTGCAGGACGGCTACGAGCTCTCCTTTGGTCAAGGCCAATTCCACCGGGTCCGTCGTCTGGAACGGATAGACCGCCATCACGAATGTGAGGTTTGCAGGATCGATCTGCTGTTGAGGCGGTAGCGGCCGTCCATCGGGCCCGAACTGGACTGGCGGCGGAGGCGGGAGTCTTGAGGCGATGTGTTTGATCAAACGATGCATAAGGTATGGAAGACCAAAGGCCGCAACTAGGAGAACGATCAGCGGTTTCTTGCTTGGTTTGGGTGCTCCATTTCCAGCGATATCTTCTCCCCTTATGAACTTCTTGAAGTCATCCCTAAACCGTCCCCGATCTCCCCTGAACCATCCTCTCAACCACCCCACAAGTCCAAATACCCCAAATACCTGGCCCAACGCCATCCTCAGCTGACCAAACTGCTCTGCGACTCCGAGCATAGCGAAGAATGACGAATGCGTGGCCATGAACGTGCTATCGAGCATCTGCGCGAAGCCTGTGAACGTGCCGACGATGGATTGGATGAGGGCAAATGTCTGAGAGGTGCTCAATTCGACTTGTTGAATGAGAGATGGTTGGCCCGTCATTGGGTCGATTCCCCCCATCCCTGGCATACCATATCCTCCCATCCCGCCGCCGTAGCCTCCATATCCGCCGCCGTAGCCACCCATTCCTCCACCGTACCCGCCGTAACCTCCGTATGCGCTTGTAGCTCCATACCCCCCGACTCCGAAACGGTTGTAGGGCGAAGCATAAGATGAGGCACCATATGATGTAGTGCCGTATGGTGAAGAGTAGGGAGATGCGTAGGATGACGCCATTGAGTTGTAAGACGATGCTCCAAGTGTGTTAGGGAGCGTGACGGCTGTTGAGTTTTGGGCTAGGGATGATGGTCGGTCTGGCACGGAAGGAGCTGCAGTCGTCACTGAAGTGGGTGCGGTGGTTATAGGTGCAGCAGACATCTGAACCCCATTGCGCTCCCAAGGCTTCGGTGGCGATGACATTGATGGAATTATGGGGACAGAGCAGTCAGAGATCAAGTATGAGACCGGATGAGAGTGGGAAGAGGAGGTGGTATAGTTCGTGGAACTAAAAGTCTGTGAATATAGTCCACGGGTATCCATCGGTTCAGATCGCTACCCGAGCCGTCAACTCCACCTGTCCCAAACTAATCAACCATGTCACGTTCTATGCGGCGCTTGGCATTGATGACCTTGATACCTAACATAAATAATCATCTTGCCTACCCATCTGACTGCCTGCCCGAGTGGTGTCGCCTTTTTCAGAATGCCACATCCAGTTGTTGGCCTTCCTAAACGTTCGATGCAATCTTTTGAACGAAGCTTGCTTACAATACCAGAGATACAGAATTTTTCCAAGCTCGCGGTCTGTATCAGTTGATTCGTAGAGATCACCTGCTGACGTCCCGATACTGCACGGACAACAACCTTGCACAGCCAGGAACCCACCTCAGTTCACGAGACCGCGGAAGTTCGGGACTCATTCGGAGAACGTATCGTCTTACACAGACGAACTTTCAAGATTAATATCGGTTCCGACGATGAAGCCTTTATTGAATCAGCAATTACGAATCAAAAGCCAAAAAGCAGGAGAGAGACACGGCCCATCAATCAAATTCAATTTGGCTGCCTCGGATCACACCGACCTGCGTTTCTATTTCCTCCAACAGCGTCATAAAGGCACTTAGGATTGAGAAGACACATGGTAAATAGACAGCACCCATAAGGTAAGCCAAATTTAGAAGGTCACAAGCACCATCCCTCCGAGCTAATTCTCGGAGTTAATTTCACGGATTACGAATCACCTCGCACTGGCACAGATCTTCCGTTTACCTGCTATACCGCTTGTTAGAAGAGGTCGCCATGGTATGCTGGAAGAATGTGATCTCTTTCATGCCCCCGTTCACCTCCTGACTTAGACGTTCGCCCCTCACTGAAAGCTCTAGAATATCAGACGAGGAAGTGCTTCGCTTCTCATCCGGCCCTTTTGATTATTGGGTGGGCCTGAATTCGATGTCGGTGCTAATTGCACCGATATCGTGGACCTGGCTTGGGGCAGG
>WSTV01000131.1:15737-48499 GCA_019632285.1 Tulasnella sp. 332
AGTAGGATTAGGCGAGTCACGCCCGACCCACCTACCGCCCACGACAGACAAATCAAGCAATTCGTAAGTGAACAAACCTTTATAACGCATGTATAACTGACTTACCATATCCGCCCGATAATCATGGCCGTACATCCAACGTTCTCAGCAATAGTGGTCAAATATCCAAGGATCTCTAGCACGATGTATTGGTTCTTATAAGGTCCAGTAAGGCTGTAGTTCCTGAACCACATCATGCAAATGATGCCCCAGACGACTAACACCCAACCCAAGGCCGTGAGTTTAGCAGGATTTGACTAGTAGGAGTGAATTAGGAGACGATTCACTCAATTCGACAATAATGACAACGCAAGGTAAGATGATGATCTTCCGCTGTCGGCCCCAAACATAATACACACGCCATATTATGAGGAGATCGCCTGCAACTCCCTGTTCCTGATAGTCAGTGGTCAACAGATAAAATAAAATCCTCGAATATGCACATACTACTATAACCATGAACACACTGCAGAGATTGCAATATGACGCCTTAGAATTGGATCTCTCAGCTATATCAGGGGGACGCCAATCAAACTTACTAGCGTATCGTTATAACTGTGCTCGTTTGGTCGGAAAAGTACGCAAGTGTGCCGGGATAGTCACGATATTGGATCCAACCTTTGTAGTTATATATTATGATTAGGACTACGTTGTTTCAAGGTCAAGTAAGAGATCAGGCGGCCTTCGGATGCACATCATGATGGCTTGGTCACTTTGGACCAACCTGCATTGACTGTCGATAATGCGAGCGAGGAGATCGTAAACCATAGCACAACCCAGCGGCGATAGCGATCTCTCCAAAGCGGCTGGATTGTCTGAGAGAACATAGCTAAGACGACGCCTACATTTTGTCGCAAATACAGTTGTTAACCATGATGGTACAATTGAAGGAATTGGTGAGAAGACCCTGCTTACTCACCATATAAGGCCATTGAGATAGCGAAGCCAAATAAATTGGCGGCTTCAACAGACATCGTTGGCTCGCTGGGAGGGGAGAAGAAAAGGTATCAAAAGAGAGAGAGGTACGAAAGCTTGTCAACGAAGGGAGAAAAAAGAAGCAGATGAGGACCGTGAGATGCAACACCCGTTGTAGAATAATAGCATGATCGATGAGCAGATCCACGTGGGCATGTCAAATCAGAATCCAGGGTCGGTAGCACGGAGAGCCGGACCACCGTCACGGTTAGTTCTCAAAGTCAAATATTCCTCATGGCTGACCTTTTTTTTAAAACGTTGCTGCTGTAAGGATCCGAAGCTAAAATTGATAGCAGCGTATTCAAAGTGTGAGATCGATTTAATAAACCGTTCTGACGAGGCGGCGAAAGCCCATCTCAAACCTAGGCCAGAATGGGGCCGTACTCTCAATTATTATGATTTTACATGAACAAGATATTTCTCCCAAAAGTCTCAAATGTATTCTATCATCATTTGAAATGTGCTAACGTCGGGCCCCAGCCACCAAATAACTTTTGGATCCCTTGGCTAGACTTCGCGCTCGTTTCCCCATCCCACCCAAGACCCAACTCTTTAGCGAAGGCCACAGCCTCAGCACGCGACACAACCCTTTTGTCTTCGAGGTCGATCTTAGTTGCAATGACAGGTATCCCCTTGCGCGTGTTATCGGATAGCCGTCCAACGCAGGAATTCCAACGCTCTGACGTCTTAGGAACATACGTTAACCATAGCTTCGCCTTCTGGTGGGAATACAACTCACTTTCGAATGACTCTCGATTGGTCACATCAAAAACAATACAGAACCAATGTATTCCCCGATAGTAATCTTCTCTCAACTCGTCGTATTGTTGACTACCAGATGGATCCCACTGGGCCTCGGCATGTCAAATTCGATTGCGCAGTATCTACTGAAAGGTGAAATATAGTGACGTACAAAGTGTTGAATATATTGTCGACCTTCGAACATGGCGCCAGGACTAACTTAAAGCGACTCAGGAGTTCCTTCGCAAGCCATCTCCATGACCTATTAGGGTCCTCATCGAGGTCTAGATACCATTCAAGGGCAGGTCCAGCCAGACAGGATTCGGTATAGTCAACCAACCACTGATCATTTCTTTGCTAGCCTAACGCAAGTGCAGCCCTTTTTGTGTCTCTTAAGAAGATAGTGACATCCTCTCCATCTCTTCCATCGAAAGATACCAGCTCCGGGTACCTCAAAGACGGGCTGCCGCGGTTAGATGGCATGATCTTTTGTCAAATGATGGGAGACAATTGGATATGATCGTGAGAAATCCTATGGAGCATGTGTTGTGGCGCATCAGAATACTCTGATGAGATAGCAGCTATGAGAGATCTACGTGGCATGAATATGACATTATAAATTAGTTGGCCGGTGTGAAAGCGTTGACACTGTGTACAAGGTCACGGCGAAGGGCCGGCCGCTGAAAATGCCCTGCAATGGTCGCGATCCTCACAAGCGACATAAGGCTAGATGATAGCTACCCTGGTTGGATTGGCCGTCTCATGGGCGAACCTTTCATTAGATGTTCACAAGAGGCGTTAATACTGGTGTCCAAGAACCGAGTAACTTCTGAACCCCCTTGTTCGTCTTAGCGCTTGTTTCTCCCGCCCATGTCAAGCCCAACTCTGTTGCGAGCGCTTCTCCTTCCGCCTGCGATACAACTCTCTTGTCATGCAAGTCCACCTTGTTGCCAATCAGCCGAGCCGAGATATACTCGGGACATAGCGAGTGAGCGCAGGCAAACCAAGCTCGAATGTCTACGAATAATATTGTAAGTCAGAAGGGCAGAAATCAACCTACGGATACATTTCAAGAAAGTCACTCACTTTCAAAGGACTTTCGATCCGTTACATCATATACGAACCAGAAGTAATCTACACCTTTGTAGAAATTCCTTCTGAATTCTTTATATTGGTCGCTTCCCGATGCATCCCACTTCATGAGAGTAGAGGAAGAGCGAGATCGGGGAGGACATCGGACTTCTCAAGGTGTATAGCGACTTACAAAGTTTTGCTCCCACTGCTTTTCACTGACGAGCGTATAGCGAGTCTCGTAGCTTACGCCTGTTGTTGGCGGCATGTAGGGGACCCACACTTGGCCAAGACCTCGTGTAAGCAGGCAGGACTTTCCGACACCTAAGGAGGGGAATTATACCAAGTGATAAGGAACTGTAGGTCAGACGAGTGGGATGTGATACCTGAATCACCAAGCACGAGATACTTAAAAGCAAGGCGAATCAGGAATATATATTAATGATCGGCTGTTTATAACACACCCTAAGTGACTTATGATCAACCTCTGACGGTAGTGGAGCGGTAGAGCTCACAGATGAGATCGGTCGAAAGCCGGCTGGTGCCGATGCTGCGGAGGCTGCTGGTGCTGGTACTGGCAGTGGAGCAGAAGGTACCATCTGGGCTGAATCGAATCGCCTAAGAAGTGCCCTTTGCAGGCCTTTCCATGAGCCCAGAATATCCTCGTTTTCAAGACCTAGAAACCATTTGAGGGCAGGACCGGCCAGACACGTCTCGGTGTAGTCAATCAGCCACTGATCGTTCCGTAGCTGTCCTTCGGCCAGCGCAACCCTCTTCACGTTTCGCAAGAAATCAGTGACCTCTTCTCCCTCTTTCCCATCGAATGAAACGAGCTCCGGGAGTGCCGACGAACGGTCGTGGTCAACTGACATGAGCTGTGTGGGAGGGCAAGCAAGAGTAGATCAAGTGAACATTGAACAATGTGACGGAGTTGTCAAGGATCAGGGGATAAGACACCGAACGCGTTGTCAGTCTGACTTCAGACGCTATTCTGGAAGCTATTCAATAACCCTGGCGCTTCTCGCTTAGTATGACAGCTAAGATGTACCTTGGATGAAGAAAGACACCAACTGCGAATCTGCGTTGCGGGGTTATCTCACAGGATATACTTAAAAGAAAATCAATCGGGGCGTTACTGTATTTTGCATATAGAGATGATTGCAAGAGAGCAAATGATTACACAAGATGACAAGGAGAGAGCCATCACAGATTGGAACATAAACAAAAGTTACTGGTCCCCACTTGCCACTACCTGTCAAGTATCTTCGTCGACGATTCGTCTATCTCTCCGCTCGGGCGCTGAGCGGACAATGCTTGTTGGACTTTGTACCGCATCGGACGACTGCCGGTTTTGAAGCACTCTCGAATCCTCTTCCAGGTTCTTCTCGTCTAGGCTCCTGTCCATCTTCGGATAATTTGACGTAACTGCAAGATTTGGGCCAGTATGCTGCGATGAAGAACCAAACGCAGCGAATCTAATGGTTGTACTGATATTGTCGCGACTATGACGCGGCGTGTGGAGATTGGGAGTAGGGCTCGCCCTTGTATCGATGGCGGTACCAAATCCTTCTCCTAAAGCAGTAACTGGCAAGTTGTCCGAGATATTATCGTTGAGCTAGAAAAGAAAAAGAAAACAACTTTGAAGCACAGGCAAGAGCGTAAGCGACTGGGACGTCTTACGAGTAAAGCGACGATCAACAGTGGCGCAATGGAGACGACCATGGTGAAGATATACATGATGAGACTAGAGATGCCAACCTAGAGATGGGTGAATAATTCAGATGAGTACGCGAACTATTGAAAGCCCGCAACGCTCCCTCTCAGGCCGGAGATATCCACTCACAAATTGTGGAGTGATAGCAAAAGCTGACCAAGCTAGGAGTGTCACGGTGTATAGCATTCCACTCTCGATAATGGTGACGGCGATAGCTTTGTATTTGCTCCGTGTCCGAGAGTTGGGTGCGAGACGGCCAACCCACCTGTTTATAAGACAGTAAGCTTGACGATTTGCTTACGAAGTATAGACTGCATGGTAGACTTACCAGATCCTCCAAACGATCAACGACGTGCATCCAACATTAACAAGAATGGTGGTAGTATATGCGACAGCTTCAATCGCTATGTACGCGTTTTCGTAAGATCCAGTGTAGCTGTACTGTTTGAACCACATCACGCAAAGCACAGTCGTAAGAACTAAGGCGCAACCGTTAGGTGAGCGGGACTAAGATTTTGGCTTTATTGAAATCGGGGTACGCACTGAACTCGATAAGAAGTAAGAAGATGGGAAAGAAAATGATCTTCCGACTCTGGCCCCAGACATGATAGAGTCGCCAGACTATCACAAGATCACTTGACCCGATCTGGTGGTTTCTTCAGTCAGAAGCTAGAAGCGGACTGGGGGGCACTAGGCACTCGCCGCTATCGCCAGAAAAAGGCTGTAGAAAACCAATAACCCATCAGTGGTCCTCCCTTCGCCTCCTCAGACGCCACTCACTCTCGTATCGCCATGAATGAATTCGACTGGTCCGAGAAATATCCAATTACACCGGGATGGTCTCGGTATCTTATCCACCCATTGTAATTGTATACAATAAATAAGACTGCATCGCCAAGGGTTATGTCAAAGGGTCAGGCTTGGTGGTCCACGGCCAAGCGTCGGGAGATCGCCGTCCAGGATCAATAAGTGTGTTGACTAACCTGCATTGATAGTGGATGTCACGAGTAACGAGATCGTGAAAGACAAGATGACCCAACCCCGATGCCGACGTGTCCAGAGCGGGGGGATGGTCTTCGTGAACATGACGAGGAACACACCTTGTATAAGCGCACGCGAAGGCCAATACGAGCATATCCAGCTGTCAGGTTCAAGGCATCAGCACCAGGGAGTTAGGCTGTGACATACCGTACAGGGCCATGGCGGCACCAAAGCCAAGAAGGTTGGCGGTGTCGACTGAGAAATCTTGCATTGGCTCCTTAGAATCTGAAAGTCTGTCGAAGGTACTGGACAGGATGAATGGAAGAGAAAGGGCGAGAAAAGAGTTGAGAAGACCGTGGCATGGCTGGTGGAAAATGCAGGGGTAAATACTGAAAGGTAGGATCAACAACCCGGCGTGTTGGGCCTCGAAGCAATCAACAATCCTCTAGAAGCTCTTGTGGAGGTCGGCCGCCGGATACCGGCACAACCTGAACGAGTCAAAATCCTGGGAACAGAGCTTTACATTCGTTTGTGACTGGATGAAATGGGGAAGACATACTGCTACTGCTCGCGAGCCAAGATACGTCTTTAATATTCCTCATCGTGCGAAGCCACGGGGGGATGCTTTCGTTTTAAAATGTTGCTGAGGCTCAGGGTAGACAGTAATTCGAACTCTCGGTAACTCATGTATTTCAAAACTCGATCCAAGCTTTTGTGTTTTCTTCTATCGCGCGAGTCTAACTGCCCCTGTAGGTCGTGTACGACCAAGGGCTGAGCAGCAGGGGGATATGATAGTGTTGATCAGGGTTCGCAAGAACGAAGGTGATCTACTCACCGCCGCTGTCAGCTAATGATGGCTGTTTCTGTCACTGGCTGACTCACCTCGACGACTGGATAAAAGGTCTCACGACTGGTTTTGGAAAAATAGTCGCCAGTCTGGAAGATCATCTTATAGGTTCCCGACTCTAAACGAGTTGAGGGGGACATTAGATTTGAGCAACGGCCGTCACTATCTGTTGTTCTGTTCAAACCAAAAGCATAAGCACACGAGACAAGGATGATTGGTCATCCGAACTTCTACCCCTGGGCTAACTGCTGGAAGGATCCTCGTTCGGCTAGAACTGCCAATGATACGGCGACGTCACTAGCAGGCCCTCCTAGACTAGCATCCAGAACTAAGATGCAGGGCACATCGAAGTTTTAGGTCAATTAATTCAATAAGCATTCAGACATAGCTCACTGTGACAAGTGACAGGTGAGCGATCACCAGCCATGATAAGCGGCAGTGAGGACGACCCCAACAACAAGTCTCGGTCTAAACGGACTTAGTACGATCGTAATTTCGACGACCAGACCACCACCCACCCTACTATGGATCCACTATACCTGCTTGAACATCTCTCGCTTGTCAACAAGATTGCCCAGGAGATCAGCAACCATACAGGACTCAACGACAGTACCATTGCCGAATTTGTCATCAATATTCATGAAAAATCAAAAACCAAGGACGAGTTTGTCGCGAGCCTTGAGTCGCAGGGTGCTGAATTTCCTCCAGCCTTCGTGGACAACTTGGACCGCTTAATCTTGACCATGCATCCAAAGTACAAACGGAAGGAGGCCAAGAAGAAGAGGAAAGGTCAAACTGGCGATGTGACAGTCGGTGACAAGGACAAGAAGGCTCGTCTGTTCCCTGGTTTGGCGCTCCCAGATCAGGAATGGAAGCCGCCAGAGACACGGGACAAGGAGAATGATGCAACGGCAAAGGAGGTGGATGATTTGTTGGCACAGTTGGAAACTGTGGCGTCTAAGAAAGCAAGACCATCAGCATCTGATTACATTGCGGAGGAGCCTACAGCCAAGCGGCAACGCCGGTCTCGCTCTCCGCCAACTCAGTTACGTCGACGAAGTGCAAGTCCTTCGCCGCGTCGAGACGATGGTTATGGCTCTCGAGGTGGACGTGGAGGACATGAGGAGCACCGGGGGCGATATCACAACAGCCGCGGCTACAACACGAAGACCATAGATGAGCGGCCAATCTTGTACAAAATCTACGATGGAAAGGTCACCAACCTCAAAGACTTCGGTGCTTTCGTTCAGATAGAGAGTGTCGCAGGCCGTGTTGAAGGTATATAACACCTGGTTGTCGCTCGATCGGAACCCGCTGATGCATTTTCATAGGTATGGTCCATGTTTCTGCGATACAACAGGGCGGCCGAGTGAACAACGCCTCGGACCTCCTCTCTCGGAATCAAGCGGTCAAAGTTAAGGTCATGAGCGTCGTGGGGACCCGTCTCAGTTTATCTATGAAGGATGTTGACCAGCAAACGGGCGCAGACCTCACGCCCCATTTACGGATCAAGAGTGAAGCCGAGATGATTGAGGAGCAGAACCGTGCAGCGCAGATCTCGTCGTCAGCCAACGCCATCCCCCTTGGTGCGAAAGAGTTCGACCAACCCGTACGGTCCACGGCGAAACGTCTGACGTCCCCAGAACGATGGGAGATAAAGCAGCTGATAGCATCGGGTGCCGTTGACGCATCTGAATACCCCGAACTCGACGAGGACTACGCGAACCCTATGGCAGTTGCGGAAGTAGAAGAAGAGCTGGACGTAGAAGTGCGAGAGGACGAGCCGTCGTTCCTGAAGGGACAGACGAAGCAGACCTTAGACATTAGTCCCGTAAAGATCGTCAAGGCGCCTGATGGGTCGCTGAATCGGGCCGCGCTTGCTGGTGCTTCCTTAGCGAAGGAAAGGCGAGAGCTGCGTCAGCAAGAAGTCAACGATGAGGCAGACTCGCAAGCGCGGGATTTCAGTACGCCATGGTTGGATCCTATGGCTCAGGCGGGGGACAAGGTCTTCGCCCAGGACGCCAGAGGGAACATTCTGGGCGCCAAGGCCGGCGAGGTGCCAGCATGGAAGGCGGAGTCGTTCAATAAGGCTACGACATTCGGTAAACAAACTTCTCTCAGCATCAAAGAACAGCGGGAGGGTTTGCCCATCTATAAGCTCAGAGAGCCTTTGATGCAGTCTATCCGCGATGTACGTATTTCTCAACCAACTATCATCAATGTTTTTCACTGACCTGTCATGATAGTATCAAGTTATCATTGTTGTTGGTGATACTGGGTCCGGAAAGACAACACAGATGACACAGTATCTTGCCGAGGAAGGCTTTGCCGACCGTGGCAAGATTGGCTGTACCCAACCACGTCGTGTTGCCGCCATGTCGGTTGCAAAACGTGTTGCTGAAGAGGTGGGGTGCCGACTTGGACAGGAAGTCGGCTATACCATTCGTTTCGAGGATTGCACAAGCCCCGAGACCAAGATCAAGTACATGACGGACGGGATGCTTCAGAGGGAGTGCCTAATCGATCCGGACATGACCAACTACTCCGTGATCATCCTAGACGAGGCACACGAAAGGACAATAGCGACGGACGTCTTGTTTGGGCTGTTGAAGAGTGAGTTTTCATCGTTTTCGAAATTCTTTCTCCACGATCTGACTATCTACTATAGAGACTGTTAAAAAGCGCCCAGATCTGAAGTTGATCGTGACATCGGCGACACTCGACGCCGAAAAATTCTCCAAATACTTCTTTGGATGCCCTATCTTCACCATCCCCGGCCGAACGCATCCTGTCGAAGTCTTGTACACGAAAGAGCCCGAGTCCGACTATCTTGACGCATCGCTCATCACTATCATGCAGATCCATCTCTCCGAACCGCCTGGCGACATCCTGCTTTTCTTGACGGGCCAGGAAGAGATTGATACAGCCTGCGAGATCCTTTACGAGCGGATGAAGGCGCTGGGTCCGCAGGTTCCCCAACTCCTCATCCTACCCGTCTACTCGGCACTACCTTCAGAGATGCAGTCCAAGATTTTCGACCCTGCACCGCCAGGTTGCAGAAAGGTCGTTCTTGCCACTAATATTGCCGAGACCAGTATCACAATTGACGGAATCTACTACGTCGTCGATCCTGGCTTCGTCAAGCAGAACGCTTACGATCCTCGGCTAGGTATGGATTCGCTGGTTGTAACGGTACGCCTGCCTTTATTCACCCCAACAAAACAAGTGCTGACATGACGTGTACAGCCCATCTCACAAGCACAAGCTAGGCAACGATCTGGTCGAGCTGGGAGGACAGGTCCTGGGAAGTGTTACCGGCTTTACACGGAGGTTGCCTACCGGAACGAAATGCTACCGAATCCCATCCCAGATATCCAGCGACAGAACTTGGCATCCACGATCCTGATGTTGAAGGCAATGGGTATAAACGACCTCCTCAACTTCGACTTCATGGACCCTCCGCCGCCTCAAACCCTCCTTACAGCCCTCGAGTCGCTCTACGCCCTTTCAGCTCTGGACAATGAAGGGCTTTTGACCCGCTTGGGACGAAAGATGGCCGACTTCCCTATGGAGCCGACCCAAGCGAAAATGTTGATTGCTTCAGTCGATCTGAGATGTTCAGAAGAGATCCTGTCCATCGTGGCAATGTTGTCTGTTCAAAATGTGTTCTACCGGCCAAAGGAGAAGCAAGCCCAAGCCGACTCAAAGAAGGCCAAGTTCCACCAGCCAGAGGGTGATCATCTGACTTTGTTGACGGTGTATAATGGTTGGAAAGCGAGCAAGTTCTCCAACCCCTGGTGCTACGAGAACTTCATCCAAGCCAGGAGCATCCGAAGAGCTCAAGACGTGCGGAAACAGCTTTTGGGTATTATGGATCGGTACATCCTTTTCTCAGCGCATTTGGGAGCGAAATATGTCCACTGACACTCCTTCCATACAGGTACAAGCATGACGTCGTATCGGCCGGGAAAGATTTTAACTGCGTCCGCCGAGCAATCTGCTCTGGGTTTTTCCGTCACGCGGCAAAGAAGGATCCTCAAGAAGGCTACAAGACCCTCGTAGAAGGCACGCCAGTATATATTCATCCCTCATCAGCACTGTTCAACCGTGCACCAGAATGGCTTCTCTACCACGAGCTGATCCTCACCACACGAGAGTACTGCCACACTGTCACTGCCATCGAACCGAAATGGCTGGTTGAAGTCGCGCCACAGTTCTTCAAGGTTGCGGATCTGAACAAGATCAGTAAGCGGAAGAAGCAAGAAAAGATTGAGCCGCTGTACAACAAAGTGCGTTTTGTTCGATGCTATCACTAGCTTTGATTTATTGCTGATACCTCTTTTCTGCAGTATGAAAAACCCGATGAATGGCGGCTTTCGAAAGTCAAACGGAGCGCTCGTTCCAGCCAAACCTTTGGTTGATTGTTTCTCCTCTTCGTGGACTCGCTGTTGTTTTTGTCATCTTATGTACTATATAATGCCATCTACATGCGCGCTTATTCAATGTCCTGAAAAGACGGCGTACTAGTTATGGTTTTGACCGCTAGTCAAGGCCTGGATTATTCCTCACCACCAATGTCCTCCGACCAACAAATCAAGGTCCTGAGCTTCAACTGCTGGTACAGAGCGGCTCGTACGTATACATCTGTAACTTACTAACTTTTGCTTCGTGTAGGGGCTTGAAATACGTAGCCAAGGACCGCATTGAACGAATACGCGCTTTGGCAGACTTCCTCTCCACATCCGACTACGATATAATCGCTCTCCAAGAGTTATGGGTACAGGCTGACTTTCAAGCAATCAGAAACGCTGTTCTTAAAAGCTTGTCATATTCGAAATACTTCTACAGTGGTGCCTTGGGCAGCGGCCTCGCACTATTCTCGCGCTTCCCCATCACCGGCAGCTCAATAACACCTTATCATCTAAATGGGTCCCCACTCGACGTCGCTGGAGGTGACTTCTTCGTTGGAAAATGCTTAACGAGTATTATCGTCGAGCATCCTGCGCTCGGCGAGGTAGAAGTGTACAACACACATGTCAGTTGGGTAGTTTCTGGCTGCCCACCGGCCAGATGTTTGCTGACCAGTCGTCACAGATGTACGCACGAGGTGGCGAAACTGGACACGAGTCTATGAGGTCACATCGCATTGTCGGTGCGCTTCAGGTGGCCAAGTGTTTCCGTGCATCAGCCAGGCAAGGTCGCTACATCATTGCAGTATGTTACGCTTCCTTGGCATATCTAGGTAGCAGAGCTGATTTCGTTTTAAATCCCCTCTTCCAGGCAGGCGATTTTAACTCCACTCCAACTTCGTTGACGCTTGACATCATCCGCGATCATGGCGGCGCCACGGACACATTCGCCTCCTCCCACGACTCTTCACTCTTTCCAGCAGAAGGAGTAGAGAATCCTCAGCATGCCATTCGCAGCTTTGGTGTCACTTGCGATTCGCCCCTCAATTCTTACTCTGCTGGCAAACCACTCGACGAGGTAGCGACGAAATGGCAAGGGAAACGACTGGATTATGTCTTCATACGCGATCCTATACCTCGCAACACAAATTCCGACCCCTCCCCCACGCTTATTTGTACACACTCAGAGGTCGTGCTGACAGGAAGAGTACCGGGGAGGAATTTCTCATACTCTGACCACTTTGGTCTCGAAGCCGTCCTCAACATTCGGTTGCCATCCTCCCAGTCCACACTGGAAAGTACAGCGAAGTTGCCGCCAGAGTTGTTGCACAATGGATTCGCATCATCAGGCGCCCCATCAATACGGTCAGTATCTCAAGGTCCACGGCTGACAACTTCGACCGAACTACGCCACAGTAGCATCACTACGGCGATCACCGCACTGTCGGCTGCTTATCGTCAGGCGCGAAAGGTCTCTAACCTGCAGCTGGGCGGATTCGTTGGATGTGTCGTCTCTGCTGCAGCCTTGATCGTTGGGTCAGCATGGCAACCTCGGAGCGCTCTCAACCCACTCCTTGTCCTCGTGGGAGTAGTCCTTGGATGGGGTGGAGGAACTCTCTTATACGCAGGGTGCGTTCTACGGAACTGCGCAACAGCATTATATCGCTTGTTAACCTACCGGATTGTATACTAGATTCATTTTCGGGAACTACGAAACGAATATGCTTGTCAATGCTATTGAGGAGCTGGAGATGCTACGGTCTCAGCGGGATTGATCCCATGATGTTGGAAGCCAGTGATCTGGTGAGTTGACTTCTGGTCTCGTTGCGAGAGCAAACTGACATCGTCCGACTAGTTCTTTTACCTTATTCAGATGATGACCTCCTTTAATATACACGATACCCCGCTTCTGTTCTCGCTTTACTGCGCATCTCAGTCTTGGATTCTTACGGACCTTTCTCACCCATCGCCCCTGCCATGATGATGAACACACGAGCACAGTCCGACAGTTTGTCCGGTTCAGCTTTCTGCTGTGTTTCTTAGCCTCACGGCGAGTAACCGCAATGGCTGAGCCGCGCAGCTGGATGAGGTCAGCTAGTTTGCAATCTGAGCTCAGCACGCGTCCAACCTCGTTCTTTTGCGTAAAGACCATATACATTCAGACTCTGCATAATCGGTAAAACAAGCACACAATTATGTGAAAGGAGATAAGAAAGAGAGACAAGGCTTGAGCTACGTTCAAGCTACGACTTTTGTACAGAAAACCTCACCAAAGAAAGAGTTGAAATACTTAAGGGGAGTGTACTAGAGTCTATGCTCTACTCCTCAGCGGATCCCTCAGAAACCGAGTCGTACACCATCACAAACTCATCGGGGCTGGGCACCCTGCTGGCATCCTCCCACACATCAGAGACGTCCGATTCTGTATCACCGCCATTGCTGGCCTCATCGATGTCCACCTCGCTGGGAACGGACGAGATGGTGGGAGTTCCAACCGTGATGAACACGGGCGAGGTGGGCGAGACAGGCGCAGGCTCTTCTGCGGATTCCGGTGTATCGATAACAGACGCGGGAGCAGGCATGATTACGGTCGAGGACGACATGGAAGTGTGAGCGCTAGAGTCCGGAGACTCGATGACCTCGATGTCACACCAGAGGCGATGGCCAAAGTCATGACCCTCGGCGTCCTTCAATGTCCAGTAGCTGATATAGTGGCCTACCTTGGTAGGTGCGACGAGCTCCACGTTGATTTCGGCGGACTCTCCAGCCTTGGTACCGCCACCGACTTTGAGATCGACGTTGGCAACAGAGCCAAGACGGTCGCCTCCTGCAAACGCCAGACGAGTTTCAACTGGCCAAGCGGTCAATCCGTCATTGACAAGTTGCCAGCTCTTGACGAAATGGGTGCCAGCGGGGATAACGAAGCCGTCGGGGATGGTGTTGTCTGAGACGAAGGACGCACGAAACTCGGGACGAGGAACAGATGTGACGCTCGACACGCTGACCGCATTGTCGTCTGTGAAGGGTGAATCCTCTTCCGTAGTGGCTTCGACGATGACTGGGGCCTCGACCTCTGCGACTTTCGAGGTAGGAGATCCGAACAGGCTGAACGCCTCTGCCTTATCAACGATCTCTCCGTACACCGACGATCCGCGAGTGATGGGCACGCTGATGATGGATGGTTCCCTCTCGCCCTCTCCCTGGTACACGACAGGAGTAGCAGGAGCCTTCCACTCACTCGAACCTTGACCAAACTCCTCCCACCATTGCCTGTTCATGGTGAAGGGCGCTGGAACGGGGATTGGAGTAGGGACCATGACGGGAGGGAACATCGGGGCGGCTTGGCGCATCATCGTGGGCTTCGTCTGCTCCTCTGCGACAGCGACGAGAACGTCCTTGACGACCTCATCCTTCGGCGCCTCGGGGGCAGACTCGAGAACCACGACAGGCAATTGCACGGGCTCTTCCTCGGTGATCACGATGGGTTCGGGGATGATGATGGTAGGCTGTTGCGGGGTGGCTTCAATCTCAATCTCCTTGCCTTTGCCCTTGTCCAACTTCTTCTCCTTTTGATGCGCGAACTTGAAGACCTTCTGCAGACCTTCGTAAGAGCCCACGGGCTGCTTGACCTTGACCATCGCGTGAGAGCTTGGGTGAACGTCGATGGGAAGGGCCTCGCAGTTCTCGCACAGATCGTAATCGGCGCATGACGGATGGATGCACTTGTATCGAGCGCCAACGATTTGCTTATTGCAAGCTGAGACATCAAAGTGAGCATGAGATTTGATGATGTTTTTAACATGCTAGTTTAACTTACCATCGCATCTGGCTTGATGGACGACCCGACCAGTAAAGCGATTTTGCTTGACCTGTGTGAGGAACGGAGTTAAGTTGGGGAGGTACGCAAATGCAAGTCAAGAAACAAATCTATGGACTTACAATAAGGTCCTTCGGATTCGTCACCTTTATGAACGAATGCTTGGGGTGTTGCTCTCCGACGATGCTGAGCGAGATCAATGGATATCAGATTTGTACTACTTACCAAATATATCAGATCGGAAGGAAAGGTACTCACTCGAAGCACAAGCTGCAAACATCGTAATCAGGACAATCAGCGCATTTGAACCTCGCGCCAATGACCTTGCTGTCGCACAGGTCGCACGTAGCGTTATGGATCGCAGGTGGGGCCTGAGGAGTTTCACGACGCAGTGGCGATGACGTAACGGGCGGTACAAACGGCGGCGGCGATGGTGGTGGAGGCGGGCACATGACAGGCATCGGAGGCATCGGAGGGAAGAACCCAGGCATGACCGGCATCGGAGGCAGGGGCACGGGCGGAGGAGGTGGTGGCGGTGGCGGCGGAACAAAGCTCGGGAAGTTCGGGAATCCCGGGAAGTTGGCTGGGTTGAAGCCGCGATGCTCGCGATGACGTCCAGCGCCGTGATGACCGTGGTGGTGGTGACTGCGATGACGAGGTGCCGCCGATGGTTCTTCTTCACCGTTAGCGCCACGCTGTGCACCACGACGCTCTTCGTCTTCTGCTCCAGTGGGCACACCACGGCGATGCTGACGAGAGGGATGAGGCCAGCCCGGCTCGAACACTCCGCAAGAAGGAACGCCTACATCTTGCCGTTCGTCTGCTGGACAAGGGATGGTTCGGAACGGCCTACGATGAGCTTCTTCGGCTGAGACACCGGGGGCCCTGGGGAAGTTGGGCACACTGGTAGCGTGGATGTTGCTAGGAAGGATTGTGACGCCCGGCGCGGCTGGGAATGGCTGGTCGACGGTGTGGACGATCACGCGGCCGGGTTCCTTTAACTCAAGGAACTGGTGTTTGGCGTCGTGCTTGTCGCGCTTGCTGACGATGCACTCGTCGCACATGTCATAGTCTGCGGGGAGTGAAAAGCAAAAAGGAGTAAGTCGGTTATCGAAATATAATGACAAGACGCTGCAGTCTGAGAAAGAAACGCACCTCTGCAGTCCAAGCACTTGTGCCTACTTCCAACGATGGTCTTCTCGCACACGTCGCAATATGCTCTGTGAATAGGACGCGCGTCAAGGGGAGTGCCGTCCGCAGTCGGAACAGCCGCAGCGGTTTGATTCCTGATGTGCCTTCGAACCCGGGAAGCGGCGAGGGTCTCAAGGAAACGGCGGCGTCGCTGGGGAGCGGTGATGGGAGTGAAGGCGTGCTCCTCGTCGAAGTGTGCAGTATGCACCACACCACCATGGTTGTTCTCGCCCATGCAAGCCTCGCACAAGTCGAAGTCGCGACAAACTTGGCACTGAAAGAAGAACAAACGGAAAATGGCGTCAATTTCACATTAGACGAATGGATACCAATCGTGAGACGACGAACCTTGTACCTGATACCTTTGACGGTGGAGCCGCAATGATCACAAACGACTCCTCTGTGGATGACCGAGTCGGGGGTTTGACTAGGGCCAGTTGCAGCTGCCGCATCGAAGGCTCCGGGGACGATGCCAACGGGAGACAACGAGCGCATGGCGGGCATAGGCGTTGCATCCTCAGCGGCAGGCGGTGCGGCTTCTCCATCCCTCATGGAGACATCGTCACCAAAGGTCTCTGACATGGCCTTTTGGAAATCCTTGAGGAAGTTGTCCACGAGACCTTTGATTTCAGTCTTGGCGGAATCGACCGAGCAGCAAGACGAGCCCGAACCAGTGCCAGATACGACGCTGATGAACGAGTTCCTGTTGCTGTTCACCTGAGGTTGAGGCTGCGCCGTAGAGGTCTCCGCAGCGATAGTAGGAATGGGCGCTACGAGTGCTTCCACGTCAATGTCCATGTCTTGTCCCCATATGGACCCGCTATTGGACGGCTTCCTATGCTCGAGGACGTCCATGACAGTGAACTTGAGACAGCCGTTTGGGTAGGCGCGGCTGATGAAAGGCGCTGCTGCGATGGTGGACCACTCGTCGGGACCGTGTACTTGATTCGCAATCAGACTGACGCCACCGCCGGCGCTGTCGGATTCGTTGGCGTTGAAGGTGACACGGCTGAGATAGAAAGTGGATCCAAGTCTTCCAAAGACTTTGTGGATCTGTTTTACAGGAGGAGAAATAGGGGTTAGCGAAAGCGTTATCTCCAGCAGCGTGAGTGTGGTTTAGCTAACCTGATCCGCTAGAACTTGATAAGAAGGAAAGACGTCGTCGGGTTTAGAGTTGAAACGGCGAGTCTCTCCGTTGTAGGTTGCTTTGATTTGGAAAACCATCTGGCTCTCTCTCTCTCGGCGGATAATGTGGAGAGAGGTGGTGGTTTGAGGGGGTGCGGAGCGCTGTCGTAACCTTGGTTTTATACCCGTCTCGGCACCGAGCCAAGTCCGGAGACCGTGCGTCTATCAATCAACCCACCACAACTGCTTTGTGCTAGAACCAACCAATATAGGAGCTGACGCGTTCGAGCGTCCGCAGTACACTCTGCGGTGCAGAGTGGTCCGGAGCCGGTTGCGCCCGCCTCATCTGCAATCACTTGGACGCAGCATAATATTCGTTCCAAACATCATCATTACCATTCACGGCACCACTTATATCAGCGTTTGGGCGAGGCTAACTGCGATGCACTCACATGTGCGTAGCTTTGTGGGGCACGCGGTCCTCACGTTATCTGTCGCACGCTGTACACATCTCATCGCCGCCGTACACATTCATTTATGACTCAGCCAGAGCTTTTGGTCTCGCTGTGTATCACGATTTTCCTTGCTTTTGTCCTGAAACACCGTAGCCAAACCCTGCCAATATCTCTTTAAAAACGATGGAAGCGGAAGCTGTGCCCGAGATCCCTACGCAATGGCAACACCTAGAGCAGCCCATGACAATGATGTTGCTAAAATCCATCACTAGGTGTTGATAGTCTTTCGTGTCGTATATGCTCTTGTGTGGTGGCCTAAATGGAGGGCCTCGAGTTCGCAGCAATGATATACATTAGAAAGGCTTGCAAGGTCGGGTGCTTGACCTCACTCGAACCGACCGCCTTATACAATAGGGAGTGCAGGTATCAGCTGGTGAATAATGCTTCCAGACCTTCTAGTGATGCATCAGGTCGCATGATGATGCAGGAGGCTCGCCAGAGAGACCATGGTGGCGAAACGTAATACATCTAGTGTAAGTATAGAGTCTGCCGCTTGGACTAGTCTTGGTTTCTTGTCGTCTCACATAGCTGCTCAAGAATCACGATCAAACGTTGAGATTCCGATTCCGGCTTTAAGCTCACAGTTATCCCAGACGTGTCGTTTGTTCTGTCCGCATTGGGATGCGATACCTTGACACAGTTTGTTGCAAGCCCTTACTGGCTGCAGGCCACCAATAAGCTGTAAGTAGTTGGTGTTCGGGCGCGATGAATTGGTTGCTGGCTTTCCAAGTCTGATATCGGAGCGTCTTTGGCCTATGTATGCATTATCAAGTGCTTAGGGTCTTACGTGGTGATGTTTGGAGCCCGCGGATGGTCTCTATCTCAACCATTGTCTCGAATCATCACTTACTATGCAATCCAAAACTCCTGATCTACCATTTGGATTACCTATCGTTGATCTCGACGTTTTCCTGAGAGGGCCTCGATCTACTGAAGGAGCTATCGAATGTAAGGCAGTGAGTTATCGAACGTTGGTATCACGGGATTAGATACCCTCTGATCAGAGATACTTTAAAGGCAGCGGATGCCTTGATCAGATATGGTGCTCTGTTTGTGAAGGACTCACGTTTCTCTGAATCGGACAATGATGCTTTCCTCGACATCATGGAAGACTACTTCGCACAACCTGTGGAGCTCTTGAGGTGAGCAACTCGGCTTCATCAGCCGGAGGGAGTGAGACTAAGCTCTCAATAGGAAGGATGAACGTCCAGAGCATGGCCATCAGGTCGGAACAACACCCGAGGGCACCGAACACCCAAACTGTATGGCTGACGAAAGCTGTACACACTTCGTGGAGAGCTTAGCTCCCGTTGAGAGGCCTTCGGACTTGAGGGGCCATAGTGACGATCATAAAAGCCGGTTTTCTTACATCACTGGTCAGCAACCGCCGTACAAGTCAGAGTACCCGTTTCTAGACATGCTCAACGTTGAGCCTGCTGGTTTCGACAACTGGACTTCCACGCTCAAGAAGTTGGCAGATGCGATGAAAGCCGCGTAGGTCTCATGGAATTTGTTCACCCCAAGAATGGCTCCTTTGATCTATTTTGGCTGTCAGGGTTGAAGGTGTGGGCGAGATGGCAGCCATAGGTCTAGGTCTTGACCACGATCTTTTCAACAATAACACGATGTATGGTCCACATTGGCTTGCCCCAACTGCCAGTGATCTCGCGAAACATGGAACCAAAGGCACAATTCTCTCCGGGGTTCATCGCGATATCGACTTATTGTGAGGCTTTCCTGTCACGTTCCTTCTTTCACAGTTGCTGAAGACACACAGAACAATCCATGGGAGATCAAGATATCCTGGTTTGAACGTTTGGGGGCGCAACTCGGGCAAGCGCATCGCGGTTCAGATCCCCCCAGGACCTCATCTCTTCGTTCACGTAAGGCTTTTTCGTCATACCACCGTCTCTATCTCACCTGATTCTCGACCAACCTCATCGAATGCCCTCTAGGCTGGAAAGCAATTGGAAGTTCTATCGGGAGGTCTCATCAGAGCGGATTTTCATGAGATCGTCGTGAATGATGCTACCGTCAAGGTAAGCGGCCCTCAATGAAGACGCCATAATCTAACATGTCATTTGGAAGGCGATCGAAGCGGCGCGAGCAAAGGTCCCGACGCGCCCATTGATCCGTATTGCGAGCATATTTTTCTGGCACTTGAATCACGATATGATACTGGACCCCATCCCATTGATGGCAAATCGAGCTCGAGAGATGTCGGGTGAATCTGGCGAGCGCACGGCAGATATAGCGAGATTCGAGAAGATGAAGGTTGGCCAGTATATTCAACAGTGAGCCCGCGCGTTTCAAATTTCGCCTCATGTCACTCCTTCGGCCTCGACGCGCTCATGCATATCCGTACAGAGAATTGAATCGCGTTGCCATAAGCAACTTCGACTGAGGGCGTTTGCGGAATTGCGGGCCGAGGGTGGTAGGAGAAGAGGGGGAATAGTCTGGAGGTTACGATTGCCTTGCCGCCTGCCTGGTTTCACACACATTTTGCAAGCCTCGGAACGTATCTTAGTGTTTTGATGATGTGGCTGTTGTCTGCAACGTGCCGTGCATTTGAAGACGTGATTTAGACCCTGAGTGGACCCTTGTTTATACCGGCGAGCGAGCTGGCCATCTTGTCCACCACTAACATCCCAATCTCGACTAGACTGGAACCAAGCCTGCGCACGAAATCCCATTCTACCTTGTGGGTTTCATGCCACGTCCTCCGGACCCACCATGGAAGGTCAAGAGTGAGTGTCTAACACTGAGCTACCATGGCACAGGGAGCGTAGTGTTGAACAAGTTCGTTGCAGCGCGTCCCTGCCCATTCTTCACCCGCGGGAGCTGCCTCTTTGCGAATTCATGCAACTTCGTACATCACGTCAAGAGTCCCATTGCACCCGAAATCAGAGTCAGCGTGCCGACGCAGGATTACTTTGGCCTTGACGACGAAGAAACGAGCTCGACGCCTCCAAACGTGACCAGCCCATCATTTACCGACAGCCCTCCAGACCCCGACGTCTATGCCTCCAACATACTCTCTCCAAGTCCTGAACGGCCGAGGAGTGATATTAGAAAACGACCTGGATCATGGGCGTCCATCCAGTCCATCCAGTCTGCTGGCTCTGACCTCACTTACCCGACGGATCTTTCCCCGACAGCCTCGAGAGTGTCTTCAAGGGACGAAGAAGAGAATCACGTCGATTCTAGGTGGACATATAACGAGGTGCAGGAATTATTGGGGAATATCGAATTCGTATGTTCTATATATGCCCATTTTTCTGCGTTTGTTGCTCATTTCAGTTATATAGGGGGTCTTGCCCAAACTCGGCCACAATCCCCAGCTGTCTACCGATTCCATCCCTCAACAGAAGTCACGTCCGACCATCCTCATACCGAACCCATTGCCGGAACCTCTCATTAAGCCTCCTGGAAAGCAACTGTCGTTCCCGCCACCCGAGCAACAATCTTACGACCCTCCTCAACAACTCTTGACTGCCAACACTATCGCGTCTTTCACCACATCTTCGACTGTGAGTGACCCGAACGCGCAGATAGTAGCTGTCCACGCTCCCAACAAGCTTGGGGAGGCTTTGAATCTTGTGCGTAGCCCATCTTTATCAAACGCTACCTTACCCGTTTGACTGAACCTTTTCTTCAATGTGATAAGGATCCACCAAGGCCACGACGAAACCAATCGTCTCGGGAACGGAACGTCTTTGACATCGATGCGGAATCCGTCAAGCCGACCTTGTTGCCTACCGTTGAACATGCTCCTCGACCGCAACGCCAAACCCAACTGTCACTGAACGAGGTCCTACTTAATGTGCTCGATCCTTCACTCCGTCCTAGGAGAATCGATCGGCTGATGCAAGGGCTATCGCCTGAAGGCCCAATCAACTCAGTCGCTCAGTCACCAATACCTAACTGGCAACCATCACAGCCGAACTTTGAGGGGCATGGCAACTCTAAGAGCGAAGCCTTCCGGCTGGTACGATCGTTTACTAGGATTATGAAGCATGACGCCGACTGACATGATTTGCCTCTCTCAAGCATCTCGCGAACGTCATTTCGAATACGGCCGCGCGAAGGAACGCTCCGAGGCAGAGGAGGCCGAAACAGGTATTACAACCGCCTATTGAATTGTCTCCGTCAGGGAAGAGTGAAGCGGCCAGCGGTCAGCCGGACGTGTTGCCGAAGAATGTAGGGTTGGATCCCCCCAATTCTGGACGTTTTGTGATGAAAGACGTCAGTGCTTGACGATGCTGATCATAGTTTCAATACTGATCGCTTACTATATTCTCATACCTTCATCAGGCTGCATCTCCGAACGGCATGTCGCCCGCTTTCAGACGCCCCGGGCGTCCCGCGCAATTACGTAGGGTCAAGGGTGATGGTCATTCCCCGCTCACGCCTTCCACGGCGTCTGACATCCACCTACCATCACCTCTTTTGAGGCATGCAAGGGTGATGCAGCCTCCCTCGCGTCGCAGCGAGCGGGAGGAAGCAGAGAGATTAGGCAGCCTCACCCTGACACCACTTACCGACTCTCCAATCGACTTCCGTCAAGATGGTACACGGATAGGCTTCTCCCCGATGGAAGCCCAGGATGCCGAGGCTGCAATGGACGTCTTAGATCATTATGATGATGATGAAAGCGCGAAAGAAGAGAAACCTTTGAAGAGGCGGGATGCTCAACTATACGATGTGCCGAGGGTGCCGAGTACGCTCTCTTCAGGTAGTTTGAGAAAGTCTAGCCGGATGTCTAGCCTGACAAATGTGAGCCGTGAGGAGGTGCGACCGCCAGAGCTTCAAATTCCATCACCACCGCCTTTCTTGGTCCAAGCAGAGCAGGAGGAGAGCCCCCACGGCAGCAGCATCCAGGTGCAGCCTGCTACTACAGATGATGAGATGATGGCACCGCCCATGTCACCAACGCATTCAAAGTTACGTCCTTTACGACTTGTAAGTCATGTCTGATGATTACGCGTTACAAATAGTACTGACTAGACTTGAATCGCTGTAGTCCTTACTGTTCGATCAAATAATGAAGACTCCCCCTCCACGTACCAAATCGATATCAAGCGTCAGTCCCAGCTCCTCACGACATTCTACTCGACGGCCTCTGTCAGCGCTTCTCGAGCCCCCAATCGATGAGCGAGCCGAAGCCAAAGAACACAACTCTCAAGATAATACGCCACTTGCATCACGAACCGTCCGAAGACGGCGCTCAAGAAATCTGCAAACCGAATCCTCACCTAACGTATCGCGAACAACTGTGAGCACAACATCTTCCCATTTATGATGTGAGGTCTCGTGTTCTAACTATACCTCTCTTCCTGGTCATCACAGACCGGACTAGTCTATGTTAAGAATTCAAATATTTCAGGTATCTCTTCTGGTGCCACGCCCATCCGTCGGACGCGTTCATTGAAACGGACGTCCACCACGCTTACTGGTGGAGCAGTGGCCTCATCCTCGTCCCAGCTGCAGTATCACACCAGCTCACAATCACACCCAGAACTCCCTTCGCAAACCCGAAGTAGGCACATCTCGAGGCCTTCGCTGATAACCAAGTCGGTCTCGTTCGGGGACGACCTCAACGTAATGTCACCTCATCTATATACGCCCGAATCAGACACCAGTCCTGTCAAGCCACAGCAACTCTCACGTCATCGCCGCAACGATAGCCATTCGTCCGTTGGTGGTTCCTCCGTTTCCTCCGCGTCGTCATCTGCGGCATCGAAGCCGCCGCTCCTGTTTTGGGCTCTGGCTTCTGACAACGTGGCGGAAGTCGAGAGACTGCTCGCTAGCGGCGAAGCTTCTGCCAATGATAAAGCAGGCCCAGATGACCTGCCGGCCTTGCTATTCACAATGCAGAACGACGCCCTGAAGAATCGGACGGAGATTGTGAAGACGCTCCTAGCTCACGGGGCGGACCCTTCGGTTCTTCAAGAAGTTGCATCTACTTCTGGACAAAATCTGACAAGTAGCAGTGAAAGCGAGGGTGTGGGAGACGACGCCGACAATGAGGAACGACGGCGGGACTCGATGGCGACGGTAAAAGGTGTACAAAGAAGGGAGAGTAAGCGATTGTCGGACCAAGTGAAACGAGACCGAAGACTTTCGAGGCGGATCACCATGGGGATGAACCCGGCGATCGAGTGAGTGACTCATCTCCTGTCTACCCGAACATGCCATGAAATATTCCTGGCCTGCTTGTAGTTACTACATGACCCGGATCCGGGAGATCCCTCCAAAGCAGCTCGAAGCATTGCGGAAGGCTGGCTTTGATCCTCTGACCCGTACGCCCTTTCATATGGTTGGACAGGACTTGGTCCTTCAGGAGCTCCTCCGCGTGCTAGCCCGACATGCGCAGCGGGACAGTGCGACTCCCGTCTCCATTATATTCGCTGGCCCGAGTGGACATGGGAAGAGTCTGCTATCTCGAAATATCGGAGAGCTTTTGAGAATCCCGGCGCATACTGTGAACATGACGAATCTGAGATCTCAAGAGGAGTTCATGGGGTCGAGGTCATTAACAGCCACCCAAGGAGTTAGTTTCATTCCATTTTTTTTGCGTCATCTGCTTTGATTGATAGTCTTTCCTTTACCGATATGTAGGATATGAGTCTGGCAAGATTCCTTTCGCTACACGAAGGACAGCGATGCACTGTTATCTTAGAGGTAAGTTTCCCGTGGACGGTTCCAAGCCAATGACTTACCCTCTTACGACGGATGTTGCAGGAGATTGAGAAGGTGGCCGATAAGAGTGCATCAAACACACTCTGTGAGCCTTGTCCGTATTCATTTGCTTCCAATGACAACTAAGGAGTCGAAATGCGATAGTAATGCCTTGGGAGGTCGGTAAACTCAATACTACGGCGACTATATATGACACCTCTCGTGTCATCTGGATTGCGACCTCAAACGCAGGTGAGATATTATCCCGGAAGTGTCTCTCTTGCCATACTGACGATGATGTGGAACTTAGGGGAGGACATAGTTTTTGATTTTGAGCAGCAGCTGGGAGGCCGTTCTTGTGAGAGAAACGAATATCTTGATCTTGGGACACGTGTCAGACGGAAGCTGATTGAGAGCTTGGGGGTGAGTTGCTCACCGCCCAGCGTCAAACCTTGATTGTTGACTAAATCGACTTACAGGCCTCGCTAGTATCTCGTGCCACAACAATCTTGCCGTTCTTGGCATTTAACGAGATGGAAAAGATCGCGATCGCGTACCAACACCTTCCTACAAATGAATTGCCGAAGGAGGAGCTGGACATAATGCTAGGCAAAGTGCTACAAGACTACGTTGCAAGCGAAGGTGCGTTGGTTCACAGTGGTTAATCATTGAAACCCGATACTGAAGGGATCACATTTCAGGGGTTCGGTCTATTCAAAGAGCTGTACAGCGACATTATGAAGAGGATTTATGGTAACCAGAGCATGCGTGCAGAAAGATCGACGCCGGTTGTGAGCCTGTGAAACCTGAACAACCATAATGATACATAGCAAGTGGAGTTGACGAGCGGGACAGTTGGATCAGATCATGCCCCACGGACGGCCGTCATTTGCGGATGTGCTCGGCCGTTGTTGCAGAACTGGACGGCGAGCAGACCTTGGTGGTTTGAGAGATGGAGGTGGCGAAGGAACCAACCCCACTGACGACGACATCCAGGCTTGGATCTGCGCTGACGTAACGATCCTTCCGGGTGAAACTGGTACATGACCCTTTCCTGCCGACAAATCACGAACACCGGGCGTCTTAGGACGGTCCTCTGACTGCCTCTGCCCGGATGATGTCGCTTGACTCTCTGTGCTTCGCAAGCCAGTGTTCCCGGGTAGAAGATCACGCCAAGCGTTCTTCGTCGCTGTAGAAGGCCGGGCTGATAGCGACGCAGCTCTCTGTCGAGCTTTGGTAAAGGAGAAGCTACTCGTGAGCAGACCCATATCCTGGCCAACACTCGCAGGTTGCTGCTGTTGCTGGTCTGCTGGTCTCGCGGTTCCTGGCCGTTTAGGAGTAGATGGCCTCTTTCCAGCTAATGTACGAGATCTAGATCTCGTTGGAACTTCTACGGCTACCACATCTACCGAAGCCGAAGCACCATCGGAGCTAATGCTCCCATTGCTCATTCCCGCCGTGCGGTCGAACAGCGGAAACGTGTTGTCAGTCGGCGAAATAGGTATGGTGGGAGGCTTGAGTTTCGATGACGAAAGCTTGGGTGTGACAGTCTTCCGAACCACTTGAAACAGATGGATCGTCTTTCCATGTTCGGGATCCAAGAGCAACGGCGAGCACGAGAACGATAGAGGACGGAAGGACTACAATGGCGGCTATTCAGTTCGATTCTGAATTGTATGCGAGTCAACCACATACCCTTTCCCCTGGCAAATCTTGGCCATTGGGCCCTCTGCGATTATCAACCACATACTCGAACTTCCACATCAGCCTGCCCTTGTTCTCGATGCCTTGCACGGTGTAAACCCCATTTCCTTTCAAGGACAGGCTGGCTTGTCGAGAGATATAGTCCTTGTTATCGTTTCCGTTGATGGTAACGCGTCGTAATGTCGGGGATGAGTCGAGGGCCTGCGAGACGAGTCAATAAAAAGCCGACTTGAAAGAATGTGAAAGCCGTTACCGCGTGATGAAAGATATAAGTCTCTGGATCGGTCATCTTGAATTCGGCCATGCCAAGATCACCATATTCATTCACGTCGTCGGCAGATGCTGGTGATGAAGTGGACGGTGACTTCTTGTGCTGCATCCGGCTGCCAGCAAATCGCGGTGGTCTGCTAGGTGCGTGACGATGGAGCCTCATGATGGGTTTAATGGTTCGGAAGCCCTCCTGAAACACACAAGAAAGCTCAGATAACATGGCCTGATGATCCTGCCCGGGTTTACGTACCTGATCTATATGCAGCTCAACAGTCGTCTCGCGAAGAAAGGCAATTTGTGGCGGGAGGAAAATGAGCGAAATGCGCCTTGAATGGCTCCCTGTGGATGCAGACCCTGCGGATGACGAAGAGCGGCCTCTGCCCACATCCTTTGAGATTACGGGCGGACTGATCAATGTAAGATCGGATGGTTGCCTCAGCATTATCCTCTTGGGATTCATTTCGTCGAATCCTAAACTGCTCCCAGTACTCGACAACTCGACTGAAGATGATTGTGTATCAGAATACACGGGGGATAGGCCAGATGTAGGGGGAGGGAATGCAAAGACGATGGGCGTATCGGGGTTCGAGTACGCGTATGGGAGTGATCGTGACACCTTTAAGAGAGATGAGCCCTGGCTCGTACAGGTGTCATCTGTTAAGTCGGTAGTTGTAGTCTCCTGAGAAGAGGAGATGGACAGAGGGGATGGAAGGGGCGGAAGAGATGTCCGGAACTCCACTGTCGCCTTACTATGGGTTTTGCCTCGTGTCTCGTGCACAACCATCGTGGTATTGGCGTCGGCCTGTTCTCCGAACTCGACAGGATCGTCGCAGATCGAGTCTGGCCGCATGTAGGCCGAGAGCGAGAAGAGCGACAACGCATCGTCGTTATCGGATCCCTCACTATCGAGGCTCCCGACCCCGAGGTATTTGGGGTTGAAGCGACCTTCTTTGGCGTTGGCTTGACCCAGATCCAGTTTCCGCGTTCGCGGAGATCCATCCTGCGTCGGGGAGGCGCCGATGATATTCAATCCAACATTATGTACGTCGGCGGTGTGAGAGCTGGGAAGGTTCAGAGTCGGCGTTGTAAGATCTCCGTTTGGTCGATTAGTGCTCGTTCGACCCTTCCACTTCCTCCTTAGAGCCGCGGAAGGCGACTCGCCGTGAGATGCCACTCCACCGCTCGTCCTCTCATCATCGTGGTATCCGAACGTATGAGGACTTCGGTGGGGTTGGGGCGAGTCGGCATTGCTCGGGAACGATGGGCTGTCACTCATTCCCTTCGGAGAGGAGCCGTCGAAGCAGATTGGGATGGAACCGATGCTCCAGGTGCGCGAAATGGATGGTGTCTGTAAGGGTGAAGGTGGGGTGAGGGGCAGTCCAGTTGCCGATCCTTGCTGTGGTGTTTTCTTCGCTGGAGAGTGGCGCCTGGACCTTGGCGGGGTGACTGGAGCGGCGGCCGTAAGAGCAAAGACAGGGTCTGAGACCATTTTGAAGGGATAAAGCGAGGGCGAGGACGCGTGCCGTTGAAAGAAGGGAGGAACAGAAAAGAGGCGAAAAAAAAGGTCGGTCTACAGTGCATGGGCCAGTTGGGAATAAGTACGCGACAGCGGTGAAGAATGGCCATCTCCAAACCGCCTGGACCTGGTACGTGGTCCTCTTCAAAATGGCGGAGATATGTTGGTACGAAACGAAATGGACGTCGAACTGGATGTTTCTATTGAGGGACGATCGACACCACGTGCACATGAATTCAATTGATGGATTTCAAAAAATCACCGGCTAAGGCGGATCTGCGCTGATATATCTAAAAACTCGGAAATAGCGGTCCCACCGGTCAAGCCATCAGAGCAATGTGTTTCAGCTCGCTGTGGATAGGATGTGAGATCAATATGAAGACTCTGTGAGAAGGCTTCGGGAAGGATGGCCTACTTCTGAACTTGCGTCCCGACCTTCATTTTCTCATATACAACGGGATACTCTCTTCCAACTTGATCTGCGTCCCCCATAATCCCCTTGGCGGCCTCTTGCAACAATGGAATTGGCTCAAGATCGAAATCAGAACTCAAGTGCCAAAAGAACGTGCTTGAAATCCGAATCAAGGGACGTGTCCCTTGCGTTCGCACTCTCTCCATGACCTAGAGCCTCGGGGGTATCAATAATGTCAGTGGAGAATCAAAAGGTGAACTAAAATATAGCCGCACAGATATTGTAGCATCGTTGACAACGACCTCGTGATATCCAGCTTGTATGAGGCCACCCGAGAGATGCTCCAACTGCTTTCCGGCCTGAAGCGCACATCAACCGAGTTTTAGTTTAGCAGAGGCTATACTCATGCTCTGCTACACTCACTTGTACAAGTAAGTAGCGTCCTGCGGGGACTTTGACTGCAATACGTTTGCCAGAGTTTCTGGCCCAGATATGTAAACCAGGATACCTCGACCTTCCATGGATAGTTCTTGGGCCAATGCTCATGGTTGGAGGGATCATCATATAAAGTGTTTTCCAGCCCAAGGCACTCACAAGAAGTTCAGATCAGAGTGGAAGCCCGCGAGTATGCTGTTTTTCTGTCCAAACTTATTCAAGTCACTGGACGTGGGAGCCAATAGATGCGGCCCATAGAGGCCAGCGCTCGTAAACCTGTCCGGTTCTAGGCCAAGTCCCAGAGCTGCCATCTCCGCTACACCCTCAACGCTGTAGAAATAAACACTGGGTAAAATCGTGCCCACGTCCTATTTAGACAGGGATCACTCACGCATTCTTCATTGATTGACCCCATGTCTCCATCGTGCTTTTCCATGCAGGAAATCCTTGAGGTTCCACATTGGACATGTTGAGAGACGGGAACTCGGTTTCATATGGTGGCTTCTGGCCCATCCGGTAGAAGAAGCGGCATTTGGCATCTGCCTCGTGACCCGTCAAGTCCAAAGGTCTCTCGCTGGGTTCAAGCCGCTCAATAATATGCAGGCAGCTTTCGTCGCTTTTGCACTTTGGTTTCTCTGTCTTCTCGAGCGTGACTCCTACTTGATAGCCCCATTGTGGTCGTTCGTCCTTCCTGTGTATACCGTTAGGGGTAAATATCGATGAATCGGCGTATGATATGCACTCACTTCAGAACGTCTTCAGGTTGCGCGAAGTAGTTCTCCATCAGGTCGAGAAAAGCTTCATTATCCGACTCCGATACACGAGAGTCTTTCACCACGAGAGCACCATATTCGATGAGGGCGTCGGCGGCCTTGGGATGTAATGTCCGAGATTAGCCTACTTGCGAGGCGGAGGCTAAGAGGTGTCGTACCTTCCTGCATTCAAGAGCGGCTTCGGGTGTCTCTGGGTCTCCACGGAAAACGTCCAAATCGATGACTGGCAAGGTTAGTGGTAGCTCAGTGTGTGAGGTCGACATGATCCGGTAGATGGAAGGTTAGGAGAAGGAGCATAGTAGCTACGGACTTGAGGACGGCGATAAGATAGATGTTCACGATCTCGGAGCATCCCGCTCATTGCCAAGCGCCATGATAAGTTCTTGTCTTCTGGGAAGGTCATGAACTATTTCATCCTGCATACTTCTAAAGAAGGCTCTCAGAATCACAACTGTCAAAGTGGGGGAGACAGCAGCACGTCAGCCAGTGCTACCTTAACTTAGATCCAAGAACTGTTCTTGCCCCCCATTTGATCAATGCCAATGATCGGTCTCCCTACCGGACACATACAGAGTTAATTACTTCTAGTGTCTTTTTGTTTCGAACCAAGGAGGGCGCCAAAACAAAGTGCCTCGAGACCCCAGTCATTTCTTAGCACCTCACCGCAGTGAGCATCATCCAACTCGATATAATGGAACCAGTGCCGACCTGGTCCTGGAGCACCGCTACTTTCAGGCCCACTCCCGGGCTTGAGGCGAGTCCAGTAATGAGTCAAATAGCCGAAGGTATTCTTGAGCCCTCGGTGACACTAGGTGGTGTCAATTTCTGGCTCATCATGGTCAGCCTGATAGTTTCAACCTTCCTCAGTGCCTTGGACTTGTGGGTCTGATGTCGCTGTAGATTAAACTTCTGCTATTCTTGCATACCACAGACAGCCCTGCCAGTCATTGTTCAAGACCTACATAGAAACGACTTCATGAGCGCCACCCATATGATATACTTGTTACTCATTTTGACTCCAAACCCCACAAAGTTTGGGTCTGGGCGAGCTATAGCTTGAGTAGTACCGCGTTTGTGCCTCTATCAGGTGGCCTCGCATAAGTCTTCTGTCGGCGTCCGGTCATTCTCGGATCGCTTGCATTCTTTGCCGCTGGGGCTGCGGTTCGCGCTGCTGCGGGAAACATTGAATACCCTAATAGCTGGGCGGAGTGAGTTTCGGCTCCGGACCACGCTTTAGGTTCTCCTCTTCGACCGAGAGAGTTGACCTTGGTTTCATTCCCATTGATCCAATGCATCCGTGGCGGAGGGATCTTAGCACTCATAGAGATTATTGTTTGTGACCTTGTGAAACTGAAACGCGGAGGGCTTTAAATCGACTCTATTGGAGCGTGAATTTCTTTCTTCGTTTGGCCTATGATCACAACAGTAGGTAGAGCAGCTGGCTTGGCGCGTGACCCATGGGCGCTGTCGCCTCAGCGATTGGCCCGCCAATAGGTGAGTTCATCTATATATCTGTTCAAGAATGATGGATGATAGCGAATATACACTTATACCTCAGGCGGAGTATCAGGAGAACACAATTGGAGGTGGCCAGTCTGCGCGTTGGTGAAACGTTTCCAGATGTGCCCATGGGTGTCCCTAACCACGTTCACGCAACAGGCGTGGGCTTGCCCTCAGCAGCGGTTGGTGCTGCGCTCGTCTTTACTTTCTTGCATCTTAAAGTTTCGATGGGCAATTTCAAGGATCGAACCAGAAGACTAAGTTGGGTGTGAGCCTTGGGACCGGTCTCTCAAGCTCTCCGAGTGTCTCAACGATTACGCTGACGCCTTCTTGTAGAGGAAACATTCTCGTCGTCGGTGCAACTACAAGTGTAATCATTGCTCTGGCATGGGCAGGAATCCGATTCCCCTGGTTATCGTGCCAAACGCTTCTACCACTAATCCTTGCTTTTGTTGGACCGGTCGCTTTCATGGTGTGGGAGGCCAAGGGGCGACAGGGCCTTTGGTCACCTGGCTCCTTGTCAGCAACTGGACCAGTCTGTTTGGGTATATCACGGTGTTCCTGCACGGAATCGTATCCACCGCCATCATCTGTGAGTAGACCTCACTAACTCTCCACTTGCTTTGTCCTTAAATTCAGACGTCCCTCCCACTTTTCCTCTCAGTTTATCTTCCCGTCTGCTTCTAAGGAGCACAAATCCAGAAACCTTTCCCTGTTGGTGTTAACATGTTCTGTCTTGCTTTCACAATTGCGCCCGGCGCCATCAGTAAATATTCAGCCAACACTGTACATAGTCGCTTCGTATTAAAAAAAAGTCCAACGCATAGTGCCTCCTCTATCTATTTTAGTATGGGATCTCTGTTCGCAAGATCAGGTCGTTATCTTCTTCAAAATGCTATCGGACGGGCGTTGATCGTTCTCAAGCTTGGCCTTATGTCCACGCTCACCGTGGATTCATCAAAAGGTCAGCAGGTTGGATTCCAGCCATGCTAGGGGGTCGGGTTGGGTGTGACCTTTCCCACTCCAGCGTATCCCGCCCTCGCCCCACGCTCTGTGTTCGAGACGGCGACGACCTAGCCCGCTTCGCATTCATTCAGAACTTTGCTCAAACGTTCGGGGTCGCCATAGGCTCCACCATCCTTCAAAAACAAGTTGAAGAAGAAGCTTCCCGCCGCGTTCTTGACCACCATGTCAGGCGTAGAAATCGCGTATTCTCTGATGCCAGTCGTCAGGGGGCATTTCCGGAACCCCAGGGGACGGAGGTGCGGAACGCGTTCCCCAACAGTGCACAGGTCATTTGGAGGGCGATGACTGGGATATCTGCGGTGTGAATGCTTTGTGTGTTTGTGATGAAGGAGCTTAAGATGCGCGAAGTTACAGATGAAGAGTAGGGAGTGGAAGAAGCCGAGGAGGCAGAGCGACAGGTGGAGAAGGCCTGAAGACCGCCTCCTTTTTGAATGTGGCTCTGCTGAGATCAGTTACACCGTCATACGGCACCCATTTGAAATTACTGGCAATAACCTAAAACTTGAGATCCTGTGCAGGTTTGACTTCGGATTTACCAGAGGGAAACTCTTCTCGGGCCCTGTGTATATACACATACAGTAAGGATTGGTCATGCGGCAATAGCGGGCTTGCTTAGACTCTTTGCTTCGGGTGATTTGATTGACCCCAGTGGTGTGATTATATAGTTGTTCAATGACGTTCTGACTCATCTGACTCATCTGTTTCCATATCAACCACCAGCGTTCCATGTAAGACGCTCGAACCAGAGCAAAATAACCCCTCTTCGTCTCAACCTCAAAATGCTCAAATTCCTGGGACTTCAATCTTCGTTCGATATCCCCGAACCTCCGTCTGCATCTTCACCCGATGAACCAGCCCCAATTGTTTCGCACAAACTGGACTTCCCGGCCCTTGGCTTTCCAGAGTACAAGCACAAATATGCTCTCGTCATCGACAACCTGTTCACTCCAGCCGACTGCGCGAAACTCCTGAACGCTGCCGAGAGCGCGAAAGAGTGGGAAGTCGCTCAGATCAACGGTA
>WSTV01000132.1:0-35951 GCA_019632285.1 Tulasnella sp. 332
TCCGCATGATTTATGGTCTGATCGAAGCGATCTGAGATTGCGACCGCCGGGTTGTTCAAGGTGAGCGGGCGGTCGCGGTGGCCAGGTGGTCGCCCCCTCTTCATAGTATTGGATAGAAGTGTCAAGGTCTGCAAGTTCTCCAGCCTGGTGAAAGCGAGCATGGATGGCACGAGCTAGGTCGTGGAGGGTATCTAAGCAGCTAGAGTAACCCGACGGTACTTAAGTAGTACGTATGCTAAGTCAGGAGCAGCTCTTATACCCGGAGACCTCGTCCTGTTCTTCAACCTGAGGCACGTTCGGTGGATGGTGTGTTAAACTCCCCGAATGGCCTATCCTCGTTATGCAGGTGATGAGTGATTCAAGGATACCGAAGCACATATACGAGAGGATGCGAGCGGTCGTGCTCCAAATTCAACCAGCATTACGAGCAACGGCGCCCATTTGCTGTGGGATGCTCAGTATTGCGTTAGGGTGACGGGGGCAAGTTACTTCAGAAGGTGAGGTTAAGGGATATGTAGGTTGATGTCTTCCCTTCAACTTCGGGAGTACGGGATTGGAGACAACCAAATCTTAGGATACGAGATCCCGTTGACTAGATGTAAGCACACGGACGTCTCACCCCTTTCTAAACTCCCGAAGGTCTCAGAGCGGGATGTGCACAAATACGGCTCCGGAAACCCACTCGATGGCTGAAATGCAACGGTTATGTTTCTGTCGACTCTAATCACTGGTATTCATTCGCTTTTTACCCCCGCGCACTGTCGCCATCGCCAGCCAGGGCGCTTGGGGAAAGTCGTCACACCTCGTGGAAAGTCTGTTGACTGCTGGGATCCATGCGCCGACGGTGCGTTTTCGTCTCTTCCATACCTATCTCATACCTAGCCGAGAGCGCCACAACGATCCTGAAGAGAGAGAAATATACAGAACGCTCTCCCGGCGGTAGCAGCAACCCTTCTCAATATTTTTCTCACTAGGACGGCACGTGAACAGATAGTGGGTTATGCTCGATATGAACCGGTATCCTCCCCGTTACTTGGTTAATAGTGATACACAGTGTGGAGCCACGTGGAGAGGGTGAAGAAGGTTTGACGCTGAAGATAGTGCTTAAAAAAACCACAGACAGGTCACGCGGAAACTAACTATCGCCACATATGCTAAATACGTGTAGAATACAGCGTACTACTTCCATTAATGCATGGTTGGTTGATCTACGGCTCGTAGAGCCAATCATGGCACCAAACGCATCGTATAAGTCATGAAGTAATTTACAAAAACCGGTTTAAAGCGGTAGAAATGTAGAGAAGTAGCCATACAGGTCCATAGGGGAAATTTCTCGTCGCGAACATCTCTAAGAAAGCATATCCGTCGGCGAACCACCGACCAGTCCAGATAATCCATCCCCAGAGGTAAGCTCTTCTGACCAACATTTTCCACCTTCCTGGTAATCCCTCTGTTGCCGGGTTCACGACGGTCAACTCGAACAACAAACCGATGGGTTGTGACATCAAGAACTTGAAAGTCCCTGGCTCAATGATACTCCGGTTGGATCGCGGAGTGAAAGAAACGGCATAGGCGATCCCTATGTGTAGGAGCTCGGAGGCGCTGAAGATGATGAAGCATCGAAGGAAGTCGAGCGTGAGTTTACTGAGGCGGTGGCCGAAGAGTCGTTGGACCATCCGTACGATGGGTATCGAGGCCCGATCCAGCATGCGACGGAGCATGTTGTGCCAGTTGAGGGACCAGAACTCAGCGAGCGAGCGGGATCTGAATGGATTTTTCCCAGTGAAGACTGGTGGACAGGATGTTGGGGGTAATCCGCAGATCCCTACCCAGACGAGGCCCCATATGACATACGGGACACCAACCGCCGCGTAGATAAAGGTTCCGATTAGTAGAGTGACCCAGACTTGTTCGAGGATGGGTAAGGAGGAGACTGGATTTGATATCATCAGGTTCCATTGCAGGGGGTGTAGGAAGTATTCGCAGATATCCATGATGACGACGATCTGAAGGACGAACTTGGTCCGATCGATGACGTATTCGAGTCTTGAGGAGACGCGATATTCTCGAACGCTCCCGGGTGCCCAGTCCCACGAACAATTGGCGAAGAAGCTGGAACCGCGAGACGAAGAGAGGTTATCGACGGTATAGGCCAATCTTCCTGCCAACGTGGTTGGTAAGGGAAGTGTGACGAAGACTGTCTTGTCGTTGGCACCATCTGCTTTACCCTTCAGCTTGATCAATCGTGGTGTGTCCTCCGAGCCCTCCCAGAACCCCACTAAACAGACGTCCCACACCCTTGACAGAACGTAGGAACCGTGCTGGAAGACTTGGATATAGCCCGCTGGCGGTAGAAGCCAATCAGGCAGGGACGGCGGGAATGCCAATCTCCAAGCGAGGATAGAAGTTGGAATGGCTAGAAAGACCCGGAGCCATTTTAGGATAGAGGTACGAGTTGTGAATGTTGTTGTGAAGATGGATATGGCGAGCAAGAGGTAGGCGAGGGGGGAAGTTGTAGAGAGTTCGAGCGGCAACAGCATCGCCGTGTCAAGTCCTTCAGTCACAGGAGAAGTCATAGTCGAGCTTTACAACCCAATGGATGGAGATGAGGGAGGGGGTTGACCAGAGGTTTGAATTGTGAAGAGGACTTACTGAGGAATAGTTGTGCTCTTGGTGGTGGTGAGACGGAATGCGCACTAACGCGGGCTCAGTCAGGCCGGCGTAGCCGACATCACCTTCAGCAGAGTGCAAATGTTTACGTAGGGTGCGCAAGAAAGCGTTGAAACTTTATGTTTCATTCCTCAACAGCACCTGAGATTATCGCCAGGAAGCACTGAATCGATAATGTGGTACCATCAGGACGCGGGAGAAGAGGGCATAAGGCGGGGAAGTCTCCTATTGTCAAATTGACCAGGCCGCGTCAAATACTCCAATTTGGAACACATATCCCCAATGCTGGTGACCAACTCGAGCTTAAGTAGTCGCATGCTTCACCCAGACTCGAGCAATATAATAACGCCTGTATAACTGATTCGTCCTTTAAGTAGGTGAAAACCAGTTGTCGTCATGGACTACGATTTCCCGCTTTGCTCAGACTGCGTGCATACCCGTTCCTACCTGGCTTGAGTAGAAACTAGATTTATCTAGTGCATCATGCCATATTGAACTCAGCCGGAGCTTGTGATGGTACCGGGAACACTGCAGTCCAGGTATGTGGCCCTCATATCACACCTGAATTATGATCTACTTTTCTGGGTTACTAATCTGTCATTATTCCCCTTAACAAATCACCTTCAGTGGGGAGCCCGTCTAAAGTGACAAGCCTTGCGTGGTGTTCCGCGAATGTAATCAAGTTGCGTAGTATTGAATTCAAAGCATGAATCCGAATCGAATCGATCCATCAGCCTTCCCGGGTTACAAAGTGGTGATATCCAGTTTGGGTCTAATATTTTCATGATGGTTCACGTCCAACACGGCTAAGCGTCTATCCCATCTTCCACCGCACACGAATGGGACCACGAACATCCCCTTTGTCTGCCAACACCACCTCCCCCCTCTGCAAGATCTCCACCTCTCCTCGCTCCCTCATCGCATAGACGATTTCCCTAACTGCGTTCATGAGCTCCCGCCAATCCCCGGACGGACGCCCCAGAACAGTGGCGAGCTCTGCGGATGAGAGAGCTCGCGGGATTTGTGAGGGGCAGATCGTCGACTGTGGGGATTTGGTCGAAGATAAGAGGCGGTGAAGGTGGGTTCTTATTATGCCAGTAGTTTCGTTGCTCAGATCTAATGTTGCCATGGTAGGTGATGCTCGTCTGTTCCGGGGTGGATTCGCAAAGTGTTGCAAATGTTTATGTCTCGCGCTTTCCCGAGTCTTAATCTTTCCATCGCCTTTTGCGACTCCGTGAGATCTATATCGTTCGTTCATCTGAGGTTGAGATGAACAAAACTTGTGAGACGGAGGTCGAGTCGCGTGTTTCACGGCTAACGACAGTGTTTTACCATCACTAGCAGTACGATCCAACGTACTTATTCTAGCTTTCTTCCAAAATGATCTTTTGTGAAACAGTAACACAATGGAGCAGAAGGACATATATAAAGGTGCAGGATGAGCCCATTTATTTGTGTGGGAACGGGTGGGAACTCGCTACTGAACGAACGGCCATAAGCATTTAAAGCCCGGTTTTCCGAACAGTGTGGGGTTTGGGCCACTGAACCTCCCGTTTGAGCCACCATAGGAATGGACCATATGTATTGTCTAGCTATCCTAAGAAAGTTGGTGGTGTACGTCAGCGCAAGCTCTGAATGAGAATGACCCCACATACCCCAAGTGCAGGGGGGGGGGGTTCAGTATCTAGTAAACTGGTCCTCCATGCCTCACCGGAGGTGTATGTGACGGGGGCGGTTCAGGACGAGCCCACAGACTTGTAATTAGCTCGAAAAGTAGATTTATTTGTCCCGACCAAAGGATGTTCACGCAGCACACCACACAGTCCATTACCCTTGATATACTCATTGGCGGCATCAGCCCACATTCTGAGAAACCGTTATTGTTCACGAATCATTCGTCTTTGAAACCTGCAGCAACATCCTCCAAGTTGAACTCTAAGCCAAGGAATGGTGTCCAGCAACACAGCCCTAGCGCTTTCCACACTTTGTCTCCTTGTCTTCATCTCCGGTCGACTCGCCAGAAAATATGTCTTCATTCCTCGATTCACTATTTTAGCCGAATTGAAATATCTGGGTGTAGTCAGATCGCAAGGCAGGATTCCCGGAACGGCGGTCATCTGTGGAGGAAGGTATGGCTGGCTGGAACATTCAAGTTCGACGCCATGACATTGATGTTTGACTCCTCTCCTCAGTATAGCTGGACTGCTTGCCGCAGCTGTCTGTGCCGATAATTTTGAGTCCGTCCTGATCGTAGAGCCAGATGCTTGTACAAACGACGAGCGTGGCATCGAGCTCCCAGTGACGATTGAGAGACGCACCGGCTCACACGGCGCACCCGCACCGATTTCAGATAGGAAGCGAGTGATGCAGTGGTTCTGCACCCATAGTAAGCGCCTCCTTACGTGTCGTCTAGTTTCTTTTGGATCAGTCACACAATCTCTGCTTCGTTCGCAGTTCTTCATCCCGTTTCGTACATGGCACTTCAACGACTTTTCCCGAATGATCTTAACACAGAGCTCCAGTACTTCCAAGTCAAGTGCGCCCACCTATTTCTATACTACAGACGGAAAAAAAACCTTACAGCCCTCTTCGTAGGCCGGCAGTCGCACAATGGAAAGCAGCCCCGTCATGGGAGCCTTATCGTGAATGTTCTGACAGGAACGACATCACAAGCGGTGCACCATTAAGCATCCCCCTCTCTCGGGCGGGATATGAGACGCTGCTACGCCGATTGGTCAAGAAGAGTCGACCCAACGTCGAATTCTCGGCCGGCACAGTAATTGCAGTGCGAGACGCTAAGGACGCTCTGCAAAGCAATACCCTGGACCGAGTCGTGGTCCGGAACCCTAGCATACTAACCCTCGACGGTGGAAACTTGAATGAGGTCCAAGCCAGGCTTGTCATAGGTACATCGCTCCTTTTTCAATCGCAAAAGCATCAAGACGTTTGGCCAACATACTGGCATTACGATAGATGCTACCGGGCCCGCTCAAGCCGGCTTCACAAAGTGGCTCAAAGCTGCCGGATACGATGCTAATCACGTCACAATGCCGCACCTGAGAGACGAATACAAGCCCACGACACAAGTCGTCAACGCGATCTACACCGTGCCGTCCCACCTACACGCGCAGATCCCGGTCCCGGGTGGTTTCAAACCCGGTATGGTGTTTATTTTCAACCCGGATCCCTCATTGCGTGACAAGAGAGGCATATGGTCTCAGATCACGGAGGGAAATCAATGTACGCCATGCCCTTGCCTTTCACTCGTTCACGACCGTCTTTTCACACCCTCCGACTCTTATTTATTGCGTATGCTTGATTTCACCATCGTTATCCATCGCAAACACAGTACTTGTCGGGATGGGTGGGCCTGGAATGACGCGCCGTCCTCACTCGGCATCCGAGTTTGTGACTACACTTCTCGATCACGCTGATTTCAAACACGGTCGAATGCCACCATGGATTCTCGACTTGTGTCGATTCTTAGAGGAGCATGAGGCCGAATGCGAGCCGTTCTGGACGGATCTGACATACCCTTCTTATCACTGGGTCAAATACCAAGAGGCTCCATACGGAACGCTCCCTCGAAACTTTGCGGTCGTCGGTGATGCGTCCATGCGCTTGAACCCCCTCGCAGGTCAGTTCAAGTGCAAGTAGCGATGACGATGGTTCCTGCAGATTATGACTCACGACTTGACTTGATCATAGCTCAAGGGTGCACCAAGGCCATGTACGATGTGGTGGCGCTCAATTCATGCCTAAATTCTGTGCCATCAGGTGCCACCCAACTTCCTGAGGACTTCTCCATAAAATTCTTCCAGACGCAGGCTCTTCGGATCGAGCACATGTGGTAAATCATATTCATACATACAACCGACCTAGTATTGAATTGATTCACATCAGAATTGTGTGCCTAACCTTCTACTTTTTGTGTCCGTCAACCGGTAACTTAGGTCAGCCAACAAGTATCGTGACTACGCGACACCAGGTGTTATCCCAGTCCACGGCGAAACGCTACAAGATGGCCGTTTCAGGAGATGCTTTCATAGGCAAGCCAACAAACTGGCGAAAGTGGTATGTTATCGCGCAAACCATACAGCCGTAGTTGCTGAGCGAAACATGTGATAACTGCACTGACCAGCCACAAATTTGCTTAGGATAAGGAGGTGTTCTCCACTCTCTGGCACATGTCCATGTTCCTAGCTCCACCCACGGATATACTGGCCCCTTGGCTTCTTTTCCGTATGGCGAGGCAATGGCTCTGTAGCTAGTTGTTATGGTCGAAGAGAAATAATATGTAGTTCAAAGTCCTCAGTTGTAGGCCTGACACACGCCGAGATTTTAGTCTCCTGGGAATTCCACGACGCTGTTCATCTTGTATGGATCCTCAGGTGCCACATTTTGAATGGTGCACATACCCTCTCTTATAATGACTTGGATAGGGTATAGTTGTTCGCCAGACACCTCACCCCAGTTATTATTAACCACGTGCTGAAGTTCATCCCATTTGAAGAGCCAATAGGGTTATCGGCGTCCAATTCTGGCTTTGTTAGCCATCCATCCTTAACTCTCGACATAGGCAATAATCTTCGCTCTTATCGCCTCTCAGACCTAGATTTGGCGGCTGGCGAATGTTCGTTGTAGCTAGGTTTTGTCCAATATTTTCCGCAAGTCAAGCTTTGCCCTAGATTGGATTATCTTTGCCCCGTGATGTGATCTCAGGCGCGATGTCGACCCTGTAAGCTTCTACCATATCCACCGCTCAGACGATGCATTCAAAGACTCTAAGGCGCGGGAAACTCCATGGGCTGCGGCGGTGGAAGAAGACTAACATTGGATAACGAGTAGTGCATGATCGATGATTAGCGATCCGGATCGCAAACGCGTGACTCCTTGGATCCCCTTCTTCCTACTCTGCCAGATCGGCAGGGGTGGTCCCACCGTGAAAATCGCAGGCGTGATGTTCCGGCTTGAACTTAGGCTGGACGGCGGGCACGTTATTGGAGTTATCGAAGCATCTCTGTCATTCGAGCCTACTGTCTTGTGTGGAGCGCGTATACGAAATTGATAGTGACGGGACTTTAAGTCCCGAACGTCCAGGAGCCGTAATATTACCAGAGATATCGAAGGTTCTCACTGCTGACCGCTGATTGCTTGAATAAGGACCGAAGGCGAGACTGGGTTTGATTGGACTATAGAGGTACCGGGTGCTTGTAGGGAAGTTATTTTCATCTCGATCCCTACTTTTTTGTGAGCGAAGACGGAGGCTGACTTCGTTGCATATCGTCAGAAGACCGCGGATTAGAGATATGGTTAGTGAGGACATGGACAGTAGAACTGTTTTAGAGTTTCTCTCCCAACCTCATGTTCATCCACAGTATACGTATCTTGTCATAACCTACGTCGAGGATAAACCGGGTTGTCTCCTATTATCCACACCATCGTCCCCGTGTCAGGGTCCTTGCCCTGCTCCTCAACCATCCCGCTGGTACCACCAGAATTCATGGCGCTCGTCGAAGCGGGGCCTGGAGTGGCATGACAAAGACTGTCTAATTGTGATCGATAGGTGTAACAAGCCTCGGCTTCTTCACGCACGCCAGGGTTTCTTGTTGGCTAAATATCCGTTGGCTTGTTTCCCACGCTATTATTTGAAGGCACTGGGACTTTGGGTCGGCTCGTCTGTTGCGCTAAGGTTGACGTCGGTGTTTATTTCTAAGGCGAATCCGAACCCGCAGTCGGCGTCAGACCCTCTCCCACCGATGACCGCACATCCATACTATCACCAAGCTCCACTCCTATCTACCGCCTGTTCTTTTGTTCTTCCTCTCTCGAAAGGATGCCGAGAGCCATCGATGCCCAAACCGATTCGTCTGGATCCCTCCGGCGAGGCTGTTCCTGCTAATTGACGGGCACTATCAGTCCCTTTCTTTCTGGCAACCTCTTTTTGCTGGATCCACTTTACACCCATTATCGGTATTTCAGGCCAAAGAGCTGCAATGACAAGCAAATACGAGCGCGGGTTATGGGGAGGTAGCTTCAATCGTAGGTCGAAGAGGATGCGCAAGTGCGTTACTCTCGCAAATAGAGCTAGACGCGCCATGCAACGTCGTTTGTTAGGCTGATCATGACAAATGGAATATCGTTTGTGGCGTTTTAAACACTGGGAGAGGATCAACGAGCAAGCGGATGCCAGGCAACAATCCCTAGATTTACCGAAATGGAAAATGTTGGTGCACGGCCTGGGAACAGCTTGATCAAAGGATATCCTGATTCGACGTTGTAGCAAACTTTCAGGGTTTTGCGCAAATATTACATCGAACCAACATTCGCCAGCCCCTGACGCGCGGTGTCGCCATTCGTGGGAAAACGTCCAGTCCAAGGCCATTGTGTATACCACCTACCGCTCATCCACATTGGCTCAACTCATGAGCAGCAAACTTAACTCTGGATCCGAGCCTTCTCCTCTCCGTGTCAAACATATCAGCTTCAATTCGGCCAACGGAGAAGATGTAACCGAGTTCGTACGTGAGGTGACCCGCATCGCCATGAATCAGGGGAGACGAAGAGATGAAGAATGGATGGTAGACTATACAGGGAGTTGCTTAGGTAGCGGCGCTATACAATGGCTTTATGGGCTTGATGAATACGTCCTGGTATGATGGAAGGGACTTCGGCATGCATTCCTCGATCGTTTTGGTCCGCCTCATACCAAACACGTGCCCCCGCTCGCGCCGGCAACAACTATCGCCAACCCAGATAATGACTTCGAAAGCCGCATCATCAGTCCTGAGACTTCCGACTATCTGCTCGAAGAAGCGCTGGCTAGTGCTGCCGTGGACTTCAAGCGGCAGGTTGACGCCAGCACTGGACCAATGAAGAAGAGCCAGAGAGACTTTGCGAGCCGTATCGCTGAGCTGGAGATCCAACTCAAGGATCAAAAGACATCTATTGCTCAGATTGATGCCACTGAAGGCGGTCACAATAACTCAGCTCAACCAGACGCCTTATATCGCCGATTTGGGGACCAATCTTAGGATCAAAGGAATACTGAGGCTTAGGTTGCCACGAAGAGCTAACTCGACTTGCTGCTCAGCACCACTGAGCTGACCGTGGGTAGGGAAATAAGCACAAAATCTCTGAAGATGTTCGTGGCTCACTAACATTTTCATTCGTCCCTTAATAATTGCATCTTCCATTCAATTGAGGGGCAAGAGGGGTGCGCTAAGGTCGTCGAAACGGGAACAAAGAATGTGACCTATCGTACTCGCGACCACAGCACTCCCGCCTCTCTCAATCTTACTGCGAGCAAATTGGATGCTCTGAAGTTCCAACTCGTGGTCTTCGAGAATGACTCCGACCCTATGCGGCTGAAGCCCAGCGTCAGCACTTTTCTTCTTTATTGGCCTTTCAGGGCAGATAACTAGAGAGGCCCCATAGGATACATCCAGCCGTGTCGGGACAAATTTATCTTCCGCGCACACCGTAACCTTGATTGGGCTGTTTCCTAGCGCCTCTGTTTTACTGGAGGGTTTTGCATGAAAGGTGAAAAATTCAGTCGGCTTCATTCAACTGTCTAACTCTGACGTGGTTTGTTATCCAGACACAAAGTAGCATATAATTACATCCCTCCATCCCTCAAGCTATACAAGTCTCGTGACCCCAGATTTAGGGCTCGAGGATGGCACTAGCAACGAGCTCAAAATACCTGTTGAAAGTAAACAACAAAGGTTAGCAGCCTATACCCTCTTCGATATGCCGGGTTCCTGTATCACTCAGTATCGCTCTAGATGTAGTGATCCAAATAACCACGTCACTGAATGGAAAGCGTCTACGCTGCTTTCAAAATGAGTCACCCCCTAATTACAACGCCGCTGTGGGTTAAATCCTTGAAAGAATCCGCGCAAAGATCATTCTCGATCTTATTTCATTCGTAATTTACTTAGCGGCTCTTCTTTGACCCTATCTGAAGAGAAAAAATACCTCTCAGAGGCACAATCTCGAACCCCTTATGGTTGTCAACAGGGGTCGGCTAGGCCGTCTCGGCGCTGCAGATCTCACTCAATGGGAAGAACAAAAAAGACGCTGTCGTCGCAAACGATCACAATCCACTTGTTGGCTACACAGCTATAGTTAAATCTACCGTACGATATCAACTGTATCGTATGTTTTATGGCCACAAAGGGATCAAAATGTCATCGAAAGCAACACCATAAGACCCTGCGCCCTACTCCGTACTTTGTTCGAAATTTCAGAAGTTGAGATAAAATACAAGTGACCAAAACCTGGGATCGCCCACAAATACGTACACTATCAGGGATGGTGACGGCCCTGTGGACTAATCGCCTCCAAGAAGCAACTCTTACCAAGGTTTTATCAAATTGCAAGATGAGAGGCATGAAGTGAGTCTCCATCAAGAGGGTGATTGTCGAGCATTCGCTGATCTCATCCGGAGCCATAAACCGCCCTTGAAAGGCGGGGATCGGCCAAGTCTGAGCGTTACAGTACAGTGGGGAGGAGCACGCGTACCTTTAAGTACATCGTCAGATGGGCCATAGGCCACACCTTCTCCATTGCCTTTCTCCCAAGCGTGCTCTCCTTCCATTCTGGTGGCGGAAGCATCCCGGGTGCAAATGCATCGGGTGCAAAGGAGATGTCATCGAAAGTCTGGAGCAACCGGATGATGAAGAACGACGCCTCGTTCAGAGCGAACTGCATACACGATCATGATCAGTCGTCAGATCACATCATTATTTGACGAGGATCGTGAGAGCATCAACACTTGCCTGTTGTCCTAGACACATCCTCGGACCTCCGTGGAAGGGCACAAAAATGAAAGGATTCGCGAGGTAGTATTGCTTGTTCCGCTCGTCGAGCCATCGCATAGGATCGTAATCGAGGGCGGTTGGTCCCCAAAGATCGTCTCTCCTAGATAAAAAATTCAAGTGAGCAATACGCACATGCACTCTTTGATCACGATATATTTTACCTCTGCATCAGGATTACAGACCATGAGGTACTGGAGAGGTCACAGACCAAAGGGGGTAAGTTCAGGACAACGGATTATTGAGGATAGACGACCGTACTCGACGCCTTTTGGGATATAGTAGCGTATCCCTGTCTCAGGACTGGTCCAAATGGATGATTCAGTACTATGTTTCCTGTTTCCTAGACCATGCTCACGCAGAGTTTAGCACAATGGCGATACAACTCCAAAGGCTTGGGCAGACCTGGAACCGAGGGTAGAAGGCGTAGAGTCTCTGGAGATTAATTTTTTTTTAGCCAGAGGCATGATCGACGCTCCCGCCCCGTTACCGAATACTAACCGTTGAGGACTGCACGGAGGTACTTCATGTCCTTGATTTGCTCATAGCTCGGCACAGCAGTGGACCCTACGACATTGGTGATCTCCTTGCGAAGGGTCTGGAGTATACTCGAGTCTTCGGTGACTAAGAAGTACATGGCCGCTGTAATGGCATGGGAGGTCTGCGAGTAGCAGAAAAGCATAGGTTACGACTAGGGGTATTCGGAATGATAACGTAAGAGGGCTTGCCGTATCCCTAGCAGCAAGAAGAATATTCAACAGTTCATCTCGAATAATGTTCCTGTCTAGATGCGTAGGATCAGACGTTAGGTTCAAGTTGACTGAAGGTGCCCCAACCTACGACATACCACTTGTGACCGAGACCAAATGTTCTAGCAGCGTCTCATGCTCTTCAGGCCCTTCTTCCACATCTTTCCCTTCAATGGTACCCTTGGCCGCACCCTGCTCCAGAGCCCTCTGCAAGATGGGCTCGATATAGTCGTAAATAGGTTCCATGTGCCGTTTCACCTTATCACCCCAAAATTCGAACAAGGGCCAATCCAACCCGACGACTAGACGGAACGCGGTAGCTTTTAGCACGGTCTGAAACGCGTCAGGGAAGGATGGAGTGGTGGAAGATGCATGTGGTTGGGGGTCGTCGCGCTCGCCGTGAGGGAGCCGAAGAGGAGCTGCCATACTGTCGACGCTTTCTCCAAAGAGGAATGTTGTCGCTGAGTCCATCGTGAATCTAGCGGAAATATCCTGGCATCACCCATCAGAGAAGCCTAGTTCAGTCCATGGGTGATGCTTGGAATATAAAGAGTTTCCTGACCTGAAAGTCGACGGGTTTCCCGCTTCTCTCACGAATCTTTGTAATAGCTTCATCCGCATGTACCGCGAACGTGTCAAAGTGCACAATCTTGTCTCTGGCAAAGAAGGGCCTGGTCATGGAGCGATGGAATTTCCACATGGCACCATCCGAGTTGAACACCCCGTCGCCTTCCGAGTCCAGAATTAATTTGAAGGATTAGGCCGCTGAATTAAAGGATGGGCATGCATCGGGTCTCACCGAGAAAGCTGTGCATAAGATTGGTGAACCGTTCCTTGCCTGGTGTATCAGAAGTCGTCAACGGCTAGGGCATGGGATGGGGTATCGAGAATCGTGACTAGCTAACCTTTGACCCAGATTGCGAAGTCGGTGACGATCATCTGCTTGATGTATGCAGGGTTCGTGGTGAAAATCTGGGTGGGAGCGGATCAAAGCGTCCGTGGTCGGATGAGATTCAAAAATGCATTTTAAAAATAAAATAAAATCGGGCGACAGGATTATGAGGCCATCTGGCATTTGGATGCGGGCGGAGCCAACTTACATTGTCGACCCCAAAAATGCGCAGGTTGAATGTATCACCCCAATCGACCACGATCTCTGCTAGCCACTGATTGTTATAGTCGGCTGTAACACCTCTAATCATCCTGATGATCATGTCCGCGTTCCCGGGAAGCCGCCATCTGCCACGCATGACTGGGACCGGGATCGCGTTAAATCGGGAGGCGATCCGGCGTTGGTTGTAGTCGTGAATAAAACTGCCTGCCGTGAAGATAAAGTAGAGGGTGATCATGGACAAAAGAAAGAGCAGGATTCTGTTGTGGACCATAGTGAGGTGAGCAAGGCCAAGATGGATCGCCGCGTATGATGCGACCACCGGCACCACGATGCGCGGAATGATGTTGACGAGAACATGGTACAATCCGGGAGGGAGTGGGGTACCCGATTTCATGACAGGAATCTAGATGTTTTGACGCCGTTTTCAGAGTTGTTGTGGCCGGCGAGGTTCAAGGAGCGTTGAGAGTGTTTTCTCACTGCGCGATCGTGTGAGTCTTGACAGATCCCTTCCCCGCAGTGTGCTTCTAACATCGCTGGCAGGCGTCAAAGCAGTTTGCACACCTCCGGGGTTTGACGGAAGCTTTAGAGCCACTTAACATCTGGCTGGCCACCCAACCGATAAAAGTATGATAAACAAGCAAGCAAATGTTTCGAGGAATGACAGCTAGAAGAAAGTCGGCTGCATTCCAAAACCCATGGACTGTCGTCCTTTTCGATCCATTATGCCTTCCAGCAGTGGAAGGAAGATCCAGCCGATACGAAGGCGAAGCCCCGGGACCCGGAGCTCTACTCAACGTCGACGAAATTGCGGGACGGGACACAAACCACTCTAATATTAATCCCAAAGGATCAACCCAGGGAAAATACGATAAGGGGTAAAACACTAGGATTGGGTGACTACTTGGATCGCGAGCTACGCAGCAGGGAGTCGTTCTACCGCCAAGGATCGGCTTACTACGGCACCGTCGTATCGCCCTATATTTGGCTCAAAAGGCTTGGCGATCCTCCCTTATCTACATCGTCGAGGGAATGGCCGCCATGTCGAGAAAAGGGACCCCATAGCACAGCCAGCATACGAGAGGCGCATATACCTATCTGCTCAAGAGATTACTTTTTTTTTATAAACGATGGGCCCAAGGAGACAGCCAGGGAGGTCTCAGTTGGTTCCATGAACGTGCCCATCCATTTTTACTAAGTGGCTGCGGTGAACTGCGACTGGAACATGCTGGTCATCCATGTCAAACAGCCTGGCATAACCCATGCCGCGAAGCATCCGACCTCGAAGTACAGGTACATGTGATACCACGTAGTCCTTCGCTCGGTGTATTCCGACTCCTAGTAATATATTCGAATGCAGGCTGGGCTGCGAGAAGAGAGAGTATAGAAGGAATATTTACAATTTGGGAGCTCTGGCTCGTCGTCCAATTTTTCCCTCCTTCTCAGACTTTCCTCCTCCCAAAGACCTACCCAAAAGTTAACTCCTGTCACCGAGGTTTAAAGGATGAATTCCACCAAGTCTCTTAGTCCGGCCGCGCTAGCCGCTCTTGCTAAGGCCGACAGTCCCTTCGGCTTCATCCCAACGCTCTCCGTCTGCATCCTGTTCGTCTGTCTTTTTGCGCTCACAACAGGTAAGGACCACCTGCCCCTGGGTTTACCAACCTCGAAGCATCTACTAATTGACATGTGTCCTCAGCCGCTCATCTCTTCCAAACGATCCGCTACCGCACCTGGTGGTGGTTCACCCTCGTCACCTGCGGCTTCGTCGAGTGTATTGGCTGGGCCGGGCGTGTATGGGGCAGTCAAAATCCATGGATCATGAGCCCCTACCTCATGCAGTAAGCACAATATATGGTCTTCCTTCATGCTGTTGAGTGGTGATTCGCGCTGACGAATTGGACCCGCGCGATAGAATCTGCTGCACGATCTTTGCCCCTAGTTTCATGACAGCAGGTGCGTATAGAACTCTGTCTCTCCAAACGGTTCAGCCGCAAGTCATACCTAACTCACTGCGCCCCCGAATTGTGTGCCCCAGCCATGTTCATCATCTTCGTCAAGATTGTCATCCAGATCGGCCCAGAGTACAGCAGACTCACACCCAAAGCATGTGAGTCGCGCTCTATTGAGGGCATCATTGTCGTTATTATTCGATGATTGCTCCAAACTGACGAGAAGTAACGTATCTTTTTGGGCAGATACCTACTTGTTCGTTGGCGTCGACTTCGTTGCTCTGGTCATCCAGGCCATTGGCGGAGGTCAAGCTGCGACAGCGGCCACGCCCCAAGGCTCACAGAACGGCGCCCACGTGATGGTGGGCGGCATCATCATCCAAATGGGTAAGGTTCTTCTTCTTTCTACGTCTAAGAGCTCCTTGTTTATCTAACGCTTTTCCTGTCTGAATTAGCCGCCGTCGCAGTCTATGCATTGGTCTCGATCGAATACGTCTGGCGCGTCCTCACTGATCGGCCTATTCGAGCAGTCCAAGACGCGGACAGTGCGCCGACGCTTGAAGGGAATGGCGCCGCGGAGGGCTTTGTCGCTGTATACGCTGCGGGTGAAAAGTCCAAGACGTCTCTTCCGGTTCCGTTGAACGGCGGTCGAGCGGGACTGACGTATAATGTCAAGCTGATGGTTCTTGGTCTCGCAATCGCGACTGTCCTTGTCATCATCCGGTCCATCTACCGTACAATTGAAGTGAGTCGATGGTCTCCTTTAGTGAAATCTCGAGGGCCGATAGTCATTCGCTCCTACTCTCTAGCTGCTGGATGGATGGGGTGGACCGTAAGCATACTTCCCATAGATCCCCATGGGTGCAAGAGTCGCCACTAACCATCCCTATTATACAACCCCCACAGAATCATTACTAATCAGACTTTGTTCGACTGTCTGGATGGCGTGCCCATCTTCCTGGCCATGCTAAGCCTCAACATTTTCCACCCAGGTCGTCTCATCCCGAACGCCAGGGCGATGAAGCGAGCAACGTCGGCTTGAACCGGTTTCCGGTCCCGTTCTGAATCGCTAGATGCCGTTGTGGCCTGAGCCTTTCAGGCGATGTACTCATGCATTGCTCGATCCTATCTTTCCATACCAACTATGCCACTCTACACGAAATCTATCCATACACTCTCTTGGAACGTTGAACATAAAGGCCAGTCTGGAGGAATGATAAGATGAAAAAGAAAGAGAAGTGACTCTCAGCTGGTGAGGATGAAAGCACATAGGTGTTAGCGTGACAGAGTTGACGGCCCTGCCCTCGGACTTGTCAAGGACGTGGTCTGTTCCTGTCCTTGTTCCCCCTTCTTTTGTTGTCCATCGTTCTCGCGCTCTGTAAGAACATCCACGAGGTGCTCCCACTCGGAATTCTTGCTCGCGATCAGCCCGACAGCTTCCTCAGCGGACTCAAGAAGTCGGTTGAACGCCCCTAGAGAAGCGGGTACTGCCGGTGGATCACGAAGGTTCTACGATAGGGTTCGAGGAGAGATGATTGTGGGACTCACGATCATAAGTCATGAAGAAGAGTGCCCGTCTCGCCTCGTCATCAATGACCATCGCCTGCTTCATCCTCTCGTCCATCCCTTCGCTCTCTGCGATCTCTTCCAGCAGCTCGCGAAACCCGTTCGGCATCGGCTCCTTGTTTGAGCCCGAAGAGCCTCGCGCCTGGGTAAAGTATCCGACGTTCTCATGGAAGAACCTGGCGTATCGAAGGACCTTTTGGGGGATACAGTCCAGATGCGTTCTCCGTTCGGTGAGGATCTTCGTGGCCAGCTCAGATGGCGCGAGATTTTGAAAGTCCTGAGATAAAAGAATGGAGCTTCGGCGCTCATCGCTATCACCGGCCGTGCTTCCGGGGGCCGACGACGCTTCCTCTTCGACCTTGGTTATGTCTTCAGTGGCGTTAGCCGTTGCGTCCATCTCGCCATCTGCCGAGGGGTTGGCCATAAAGCTCCGTTGTCGCTTCCTATCAAAGGACGAGATGGCCATGGCGAAGGTATGATCCTGAAGGGCAGATTGATACCTCGAGGTGTACGCCTCTAACAGCACCGAGATGAGGATGGTCATATTTGCCACCCCTGCGTATCCCATCGCCTCAGCTTTAAACAGGAAGGATCATCAAGGAAAAATTGTGCTCACCCAGCAAAGCCCATACAACGAAAATAGCCCTTCCGGCATTTGTGCTCGGTGTGAAATCTCCATAGCCTACAGTGGAGAAAGCAACCCAACAGAAGTACATCGAACGGCCGAAAGTCCAATTCTCTGCCGCTACGAAGGTTCCAGCGCCGATAAGCCAGAAGAGAAGGAAGAGGGTTAACGCTGCGGCAAGCTGAACACAAGGGTTTGAACAGTGAATGATGAGGCAAATCCTGACACGCGAGATACAAATCGAGAGAGAAAACGTACCTTGATGAAGAACTCCCATCGTTCCTCTTTTCTAATCCGCCTCTTAAAGTCAACGTAGCTTTCTTCGGAGGAGCCTTGTTCACGGATAGCGCTGAAAATGGAGAGCGGTCGCGAAAGATCATTGCCCCCAGCGACCGCTGCACCATCAACCTCTATGCCTGCGGCCTCGCTCTGCTGCTGCGTTAACACTCTGGTTCCCTCCAAGACGCTCGCCGGATCCACGTCCCGCAAGGTCTCGGGCTGTGCGAGTTCTGTCGTTTCTGGCCCGGAATTTTGCCTTCCGATAGCGAGAAGCCTTTTCGCACGATTTTCAGCTCGTTGAGCTTTATGCTCGCGCCGTCTCTTCGCAACCTCCTTCGCGCGTCGGCGGTATACGCTCTCGAACCCTTCCATAATAGTCTCGCGTGTGGTGTTGACGACGAGCCCGACGATGACTAGACCTATGGTGGCGTAGAAGATGGAGAATATGGTGGACCACGTTCCTTGAGGATGGATGTCCCCGAAACCGATTGCTAAACCTTCATCATTATGGGTGCGCAAATGCTTAGATATTTCAACTCACACTCGATGGTGACAACAGTAAAGTATAGGCCGTTTTGAAATGTAAGGTTCAAGAGCTCTGAGAAGGCCAGGCTGCCGATGGCAATATAAGAGATGAGAATTATGACGATTATCACCAACGAGCGCTGCTTCCTAGTCAGCCCGCTCCCTTCAAGAAGCGCCGAAAAGAGCGCAAATTAGTCTAAGACCAAGGGGTTGGTTTTTGGTTATAAGATCTCACCATGTTGGGAAAAGTTAGGGGTCATGATGAGGTCGAAGCTGAGGGTGAGAGTGACGGCGGTGGAGCAAACTGTAGAGCATAAAACCATATAGAAAGCCTTTGCATTCCGTTGCATATCGACCAGTCAGTCTCGCTCTATCCATAGAAGATGAAAATAATAAATAAATAGCTATATCATACCTCGCCGAAAGTGGATGCGTTTTCCGACTTGAAGACTACTCCGTATCCAATAATCGTCGATAAATTGATCAAATCTATGAGGACACAATGATTTCAAGTATAAGTGACCGACATAGTAGGTGCAATACGCCACAACATGGATTAGCGTACCATGAATGATCAAGAAAAATATACAGATCATGGTCATGAGCTTGATTTGATACTCGAGAAATCGGGCCACAAGTGCCGCATTGGCTATAATTGCACATGCCATAGAGAGCCCCATTGCCAAATCAAGAACTAGTGACGAGTAATGTGAGACCAGGAAGGAAGAGTTGAGAAATGACGATCTTACGAGCTGGGTTGGGCCTATAGTCACTTGTACCATCGCTCTCATGGCGAATGTACCACTGAAGAGTACTTAAAACAATGGGCTAAAGACTTGAATTATCTGGGACATACCTGTTCCGTGAGGCCAGGGATTTCTAGGAGGATGGCGAATGGCGAGAGGCAACCTGATAGAATGGGTAAATATCTACAAAGATCACTGTGAGCTGCCTGGACACCATTGATAGAACATACCCAGCTCACCTATATGTAATCAAGGCCGGTTCGTCCGTGCATTTGTCTGGATGGTTCTGGAAGATGAAGTACTTTATCCTCCTCAACGCAAGCCTGAACGCGCCAGCAGTGTCCTCGGTGTTATCCCACGAGAACACGGAGGTCGTGCTGTCGAATCGCTGTAGAGCGACTCCTCGCGGCAAGCGATGTCTCTCGTTGTAGAAAGAGCTGCCCACTTCCATCACCTGTGAGTTGGCAACGTTTTCGGGTGGTGGAGTTGGTCCTACTATCTCCGCGCGTCGGGTTCCGCTTTTATTGGGAAAAGGCGGTGTCCATGAGGATCTTTTCACTCGTGGAGGAGTCGAGCTTCCTGTTGCTTCGCTGACAGAGTGCTGGTGGGAATTCTCCATGCAGCGGGAGGTTCCCTGGACAGAAGTGATGGGAGTAATACCACACGTCGCCTCGTCTCGCTCGAGATGTGTCTCCTGTGATGCACGCATCATTGTTGAGTAGATGACAAGTGCATGGATGTGAGATTTTATGGATCAAAGTGCAGCATCTATGTTTGAATCCCTTCGGCCAGAAAAAGTTGAAAACCCTCAGCGTGTGCAACGTACCTTGGGCCTGGGTCAGTTCTCTGTTCACTGTTTCCAACCCCTATAGCGGGATCCGCATCTGGTATCACTGGACTCCAGTTTCAAGTAAAGCTCGCGCACTACGGGAGTCTCACAATGACACAACTAGTTGTGCGAGGTAGGGGTGAGGTAAGCAAAACCTGGGAGGGCGAACATTTGGTTCAACTTGAATATCTATTGTTGTTACACGTTATGACCTCCGCTCACCACGACACCTTAGATCTGAACCACATACTACTATAGTTTCCACTTCAGATTCGTTCAAGATGTCTAGGAATGCTGGTCCACCTCCTCAGTCCGGCTTTATGGATGAGATTCGCAAGATACCACCAGTTACACGAACACTAGTTGCCTCGACGCTCGCTGTATCCGGACCTGTCATGCTGCAACTGGTCAGCCCGTATCCGCTGTTATTCGTGTGGAAGTTTGTGAAACATGGTCAGGTTAGCTCTACTGTCTGATGTTACAGTACTACTGTTGAATTGTGATAGTGACATTGCAATCTCGACCGGATTTGGTGTGTTTAGCTTTGGAGAATACCGACATCATTTTTCTTTGGAGGTCAGTCTTGAATGACTAGATATGTGGAGATACTCTAATAGATCCTGCACCGTATTCAAAGGTAGCGGCTTCGCGTTCCTCTTCGACGTGGTTATGCTATAGTGAGCAGCACACCCGCCAAACGTTCGCACACGATAGAGCCTTATTACATCATATTTTTCTCCCCTCAGTCGCAATTCAGATGCATTGGAGACCATTTGGTTTAACAAGAGGTCAGCAGACTATGCATGGCAGTTATTGATGGCTTCCGGCCTGATCCTTGTAAGTCTGACACCTAAGTCCTCTGAATATACGATTTAAGCGTGATCGTTTGCAAAATAGGCTCTCAACATCCCTCTCGAGTCCTTCGTTCACTACCGAGGGCTCCTTATGTGCCTCACCTACCTCTCCTCACGGCTCAACCCAGAAGCGCCCATGTCCATCTTTGGCCTCCTCACCGCCAAAGCGCTTTACTTCCCCTTCGCCCTCGTCGGCATGGACGTCATCATGGGAGGTCCCGCAGCAGCCATCGTATCCTTCACAGGGCTCGTCGCAGGTCATGTGTGGTATATGCTTGAATGGCAAGAGGATGCCAGTCGCGGGCGATCTGGTGGTGGAAGGGGATCTGTTGTTGGACGACCGCCAAGGTGGTTTGAGAGGTTTATTGGGAATGGAAGTGGAAGTGGGCCAACTGGAGGTGGAGGGTCATCGTCGTCATCATCATCATCCTCAACCGCACGAGCAAATCCGAGGCCATATGGGGCGGCCATACCACCCCGAACCAACGATGCACCACGGGCGAGCACAACCGGGTACACTTGGGGAAGAGGCAACCGGCTTGGAACCGAATAGGGGTTGTGCTTACGGTTTATTGTGGAGAAAGGCATCAAATATCTCTACTCTTCCCCTTGGACTGGACCGAGTGACCTTGTATCGTGTGTGAGGACTTGCGCCCAGTAGCTTTGTAGAGACAGCGCCATGCCGAGAACCACCTTCTTTGGCCCCTCGAGTACTGCCAGGCCGCCCCCAGATCACCCCTAGCGAAGTACCCTGGAAGTCGAATTGTCAACGATTTAGTGTCACACTTGCGTCTCGCCTCCTGCGCTTCTGGAAGATGCTCAGAATATCATCAAGATATACGCTTCACTCCAACAGCTTTCGGATCTTTATGCAAAGAGGTAATCACCCAGCCATGCCCTCATATTTTCCTGCTACTGTCAGAACCCGATTAATAATTCAATTCTTCTGCGACTTATTCACCATCTTGCGCCAAGCCTGCGCATACTGCACTGGCGGCTGTACGGTCACACCCAGCTCCTGCGCTGCATAAAGCGGCCAATCCACACGCCTCAAGAGCTCTCTGGCCAAGAATATGACGTCAGATTGTCCCTTTTGCAAAATCTCCTCCGCCTGTTGTGGTGTCGTGATCAATCCAACGGCACCAGTGGCGATGCCGTCGCCCTTCAATGTCTCTGCAAACGGAACCTATGTAAAACCGCGTAATCAGTAGTAGTCGAACCGCTCGGGGGATGTCGGTGTTAGACGCGCTTGGTATGAAGGCCCAACGGGGATCCTCTGACTGGCGAAGGCACCTCCAGTGCTGGTGTCGATCAGATCGACGCCTAACTTCACCAATTCCTTTGCGAAGATCCGCGTCTGTTCGATGCCCCATGACTTCCACTCCTGCGTCTCATTATCTCGCTCCTCTGGCGCCCAGTCTGTCGCTGAAAGTCGAATGAACAAAGGCTTCTCGTCTCCCCATGCCTTCCGGACGAGCTCTGTTAGTTCAAGGGCGAACCGCATGCGGTTCTCCAATGAACCACCGTACTGGTCCGTGCGTTTGTTGGACAATGGGGAGAGGAAGGAATGACCTAGGTAGCCGTGCGCGAGATGGAGTTCAATGAAGTCGACTGGAGGTACGAAATAAGCGTCTCTCAGCATGATGAGCCATTGGGTTAGACAACATCGAGCCATATTCATCAAACTCACATCCAACCTGCTTGCAACGTTCAACGGACTCGACGAACTTGGCCTTCACGTACTCGATATCCTTCAACGTCATCGCCTTCGGCATCGGATACTTGCTACTGAAAGGAATCGCGCTCGGAGCGTAAACTTCGTCAGGCCAGCCGCCCTCCTCTTTCATGCAGATTAAGCTGGCATCGACTCGATTACGTCCAACAATATCCTTTGCTACCCATGGTGCGTACGTAGACGCCTTTCGACCAGCGTGCGCGAGTTGAAGACCTTTCAACAGTTCATCCCGAGGCTTTTAGTGAAGACGAAAATTGCACATGGAGGCCACAGATGTTTTACTGACCAATAGGAGTACCATGCGCATGTGCAAAGTTGATTATGCGCTTGAGCGGCTCCATCTGCGCATCTTCCCAGAGACCACAGTCCTCGGGTGATATGCGGCCTTCGGGTACAACGGCAGTGGCTTCGACCATGATGGATCCAGCCCCTCGCACAGCGAACGCACCGAGATGCTACAAAACGAGAACATCCGGTCATGTTAGGCAACTAGATTGAGTACTGACCCTGTATACTGACAACAAAGTGCCAGTCAGTGTGTTTCCCATCGCGGTCACACGAGTATTGGCAGATCGGAGACTGTGGAAGGGGAAAGCATGTCATCTCGATCAGATGGAGGTCAAATCGGTTATTTGGGACGTACAACAAAGATGCGATTCTTGAACACAGTATTCCTAATCTTGATGGGCGTAAACAGCTTGGGGATGTGCTCATCTTCGATCAGATCCTTCGGGAAATCAGCCGAACCGATCCTCGGCTCGTTGTGAGGAAAATAACCAGTGACGCCGGGGGTATCCTTGTTGATTCTAAGTTCCTTCTGGCTTCGCTTAGGTTCTTGGGCGAGACTCATTTTTTATAGAGGATGGAGAGTTCAAGTGAGATATGGGCCGGGATGATGAGGAAGACGGGGCTGAAAGGCTCCAGTTGATTCACATCTTTGTAGCTGAAGCGCTGACTGTAGGCGGAAGACATAAGGAAGTCCTCGCAGCCCCTGAACGGGTAGTCACCGTTTCTCTCCATGTGAACAACTTTCAGTTCTCAGCCTGTGAGTTGACCGTGGGTGGTCTCGGGCTGAAGCACTGAAGGCTTGGCGATGTCGGTGCAATTTCCGGTACCCCCAAAGTTATCTGTCTCCACAGAAGGCATAGAATAACGGCATTGTTCTCGGCACATACAACGTCACGCATCTAGGGGCTTGGTCCCTATCTTCTCGAAAGACCCTTTCTATATTGACGGGCTTGCTGGACCCAACTAACCAACCAACAAATTGTCATTGAGAACGCTCTCATGGTAAATATATATGCTGTATACCCATCCTTGGTCCACGCACGTTCTGTCAACGCGCTATACCTGGGTTCTGTCTCACAACCCAGTAGACGGGGATGGGTGTCACCGGGCGGTGACATTCGCACCTGTTCTATATCCACGAGTGCCCGCAACAATTTATATTGGCCCCGAAATCGACATGAATTTGAATTACTTGGACCAGAACGGTATGTTATGGACATGATTTGAGTGCTCCAAGGGGCGTCCAATAGTTGTGAGGACCCCCAAAAATACTAGAACAATCATTAATAAAATCCATCAGATAAAGCAGTTTTGAATGACCCTGGAGCCTTTTTTTTTTTTGTGTGTGTGTGTCTCTAGCGTCGCCTGTGCTATCCAGAAGGACCGGTAGCCAACCGATAGCAGGGTGAATGACAATATCGACTGTGCTCACCCCAAAATGCGAAAACAAGTCGAAGACCACAAAGGTCAGCCGAATCAATTCCTACTCCAGTCCTTTTTCCCAGAGTGTTGGCAGAGGTCGGGCGAACATACATCAGGGCTGAACCAAAAGCAAATTGACAAACCGCTAGGGCAGGCGCATTTGATCACTTTGTCGGTTTACAGACGTCATAGCTGGAGGTGAAGTTGAGCAGTGACTGATCCGTTGGCAAAGAGTGATATTGGCGATGCGATTACATTCAAACGGAAATGAAGGCAAAAGTGGATCATAAACCCGATAATGATGGTCGGCTATGCGCGAATGTTGCTTACCTTTGAGGTGCATGTGACTTCTCCCACGATGTGTAGTTCGTTTTGATTGTTCAACCTTTTATGTCAAGCTCATCCGATTGAGCCACTCAACGTCACCCTTAGTGATGTGCAAGAGGTACTGGCCCAGACAACAGTTCCTCCATGTGCAATACTCACGGCGTTGACGCCCCTCGAATTTCACCACCTCGACGATCCGAGCTAGGGCTATGGGCATCCATGCGAACCCCACACCTCAAGTCTGTACATGCTATGTTGGTTTACAAAGCTGATGTAGATGTTGGATGAGTTGACCGACCGTATGGCAATACAGGAGCTACTCTTTTTCTCAGTCACCAAGGAAAAGCCCCAGCCACTGGGGCGTAAACCCCACTGTCTTCTCCACATCCCACTACTCTCACTACTCTCACCCACAGGCACCGGCACAGTGAATACACATAGCCTCTCTGGGAAAGTAGACCACTCGATCACGGATCCATGGAACCCGCCATCCGTGCCGAAATGGAAGAACGCGAATTTTCTGGGGAGCAAAGTGCATCCTCACAGATAGAGGGTCGAACAGAACCACCGGAGATCCTGAAGGGTATCACAAACTCACCCAGAAATATCGCTGTGGATATTATGGTGCATGTCCCCGGGCACTACAGCACCGAGAAGCACCATGCGACAATCTAAGTGCTTTGCTTCCTCCAGGGACACGGGAGACGAAGCAACGGCGAGATGATGGTCCGGCAGGTTTGACTTGAACTGAGACTGAGGTGGCTTGCGTCGCGACAAGCATTATTAAGCCGGTCAATGGTGTCATGACCGTAGCCGGTGATGTCAGGGTAAAATCGGGATAACTCCTTGGGCTTCAGGTTGGCGTCGGAGAGATATATGTTTATCTCGCCTCCTTCTTTGCACAGTTCTGTCTGTGCTGGTATTCGGAAGCGGTGGAGGTCTCCCGGATCTATGACAAAGAGAGTGATGAGCGCTTCTTAGAGGTGAGCAGATGGAGGCGATGCGAGAACTTCAGAAGGGAAGAACTAGCGTCGACGCGAGTTAGAAGCTGTGACTCGACTCTGCTGGGATTGAGCAGCGGGGACCGCCAGGGATGAAAGCAATATGCGTTCCTTTTCGTCGGCGAACATCGAAATCCAGGTTACGGCCGCGTATCACGGAATCACCGTAGGCTCGAGGAATCCGAAAGGGCGGGGCCGGGAGTAGATGTCAGCATGTTCACGTCAGTCGTTAGATTCCTCAGACACTTCAACGCCGAACCGGAGGATCTTAGCCAACACGTTAAGTCGTCCAACTAGGGGTCGCATCCTATGCAGGAAACGGCTCCATCATGGACACTTTCTCCTTTAGGAACCCCCCACCCCCGCTTCCATTCGTCCGCATACCCTCAATCCATAGGAGATCGAGTTTGATGAATTTACCACCAATCAACGACCGCCGTCGGCATCGACTCAAGACTCTCTCTCAACATCTTTCCAATCTCGTCCTCAATGTAGTTTTCTTCCAGACATTCGGGGGCGACGTTGCCGGAATCAACTGAATTGTTTGATTGGTGCGATCAATAAACAGGGCCCAAGCGAATTTCATCTAAATCTGCTCCCCGCTGGAATCGACGCCGAAATCGCCATTTTGAACCTCGTATTGACCTCTCCGAAGCCCATTCATCACTTTCCAATGACCAAGGAGACCATAGAAGCGGAGCTCTCAATATTCAGCTTCTCAGTTTATTCTTTGCCCATCAGCGGTCACGTACAAAAGGTCAAGCCAAACCACGATTTTCAAAATCAGACTCCCTTAACCCTCCTCTTGCTGTACCTCTACCAAAAATTATCACATAACCTCACATTTCCCGGCTGAAATGGACGCCAAGTGGTCGATGGATCCAAAATCCTTCTCCTCGCTCTCGCCCAAGGACCAAACTCTCTTTAAGCAGTATGCCCTCGGCAAATGTATTCCAGTCCCCTTTAAAACTATCCACGAGGCGTTCGAATATCATGCTCGACTTCATCCCGACAATATCGCTGTCGAGCATCTTGACGAGTCCATCACGTATCGCGAGCTGGACTGCAGGTCAGATGAGTTGGCTTGGATGCTACAGGACAAAGGCGTGCGTCCCGGAGCCCGCGTCATGCTGCTAGCCCGCCGGTCCATTCCTTATTCTGTCGCGATCCTTGCGATCCTCAAGGCTGGAGGTGAGCTTTCCAATACCAAGTCCTGTACGTTCAGATACTGAAACTGGTTCATATAGGCCAATACGTCCCTATTGACGGTACGATCGCGACCGACTCGACAATCCAGCACATCCTCGTTGATGCCGCAGTCAATGTGGTAGTGTCCATGGAGGCTTTCGTGCGTAGGGTGGCACAGGCCGGTGAGTTTCCCAGTAGAATCTCACCACATCTCGCGCACACTTGGACTCACATTAAATGCTGTCGTCTTTCAGGGTTAGACATTGTATCACTCGAGTCAGCTATCCAGAAGGGTCTTGATGAGAGATCCTCGGGTGCCAAAAGATGCAAAGTACCCGATCTCGCTAGTGGTAACGATGGGTAAGTGTGTTTTTGTACTGCTCCTGCCTTGCCTTCACTCTCTGGCATTTTTTGTTATAGTGTGTACGTCGTGTATACATCTGGTGAGCTCTTTCCATCCGTTTTGAGGACCCGGCTCTGATACTTCCGGGCGCATATTTAGGTACCACTGGAAAACCCAAGGGGGTCGACATTTGTCACTCAAATGCTACCAACATCGTCTGTCTAGAACCAGGCAACTTGGGCATGAAGCCTGGACGACGCGTATCACAGGTTCAATGTCTTCCCATTCTTTCAAAAGTGCAAGACTGATTCCATCCCCGCCTTTGAAAAAGCTTTTGAATATCCAATTTGACATGGCACAGTGGGAGTGTCTCGGGGCATGGGCTAACGGTTGCACGTTGGTGATCCGCGGCCGGGACTGGAAGTCGGTGCTCAAGACGTGAGCGAAGACCTTGCTCGATGAGGTATCTCAAGCATCAAGGGCTGACCTCTGTACTTGCAGCGTCAACATCGTCATATCTACACCAACCATCCTCCTCCCATACGAACCTGCCGACTACCCCAATATTATGGCCGTCGCTACTGCAGGAGAGCCGTGCCCACAGTATCTCGCAGATAAGTGGGCTGCAGCTGGTGCCGTATTTTATAACTCATGTGGACCTACAGAAGTGAATCCACCGCCAGAGTTTTGGGAGATGTTTTTCTTGATATTGATCTATCATTGAATATCAATCAGATCACGATCGTTAATACTGTGCAACCGCACACGACAGTCGGCTACCCGCTTTCCATCGGCGTCCCTACCCCAAACAACTCCGTCTATATACTCGATGGCAACATGAGGCCCGTTCCGATTGGCTCTCCCGGTCTCATGTGGGCTGGTGGCGCTGGCGTCGCAAGGTCTTATATAGGGATGAAGTCAGACAAGTTTCAGAGGGATCCGTTCCTTAACGATGGGTATGTTGACATATAGCCTTGAGGTGCCCTCCGATCATTCGCTAAGATTACTCTCAGGCGGATCATGTACAACACTGGCGATCTGGGAAAGTGGAGGGACGACGGGCAGCTGGAACATTTAGGTCGCGCTGATGATCAGGTCTGTTCTTGTCTCGGCGCTCATTTGTGGCAGGCACTGGCTGAAGGAGCCATGCACATAAATCCAGGTGAAGATCAAAGGCTTTAGAGTCGAGCTGGATGGTATAGCTACTGCCATCGAGGTAGGTACCAATCTTCATATTAGAAAGTCGTTTACCCACTCTTCCCCCGACAGACGGCAGAGGGTGTTACGGCTGCATCTGCACTCTTGATCGAAAAGGAGCTTATAGGCTTCGTGACGCCTGCTAATGTCGACATCGAACTAGTCAGAGCAGCGGTCGCAAAGATCCAGCCCTACTACGCTAATCCCTCACAGTATTTGACCATGGACGAGTTTCCCAAGACTTCAAACGGGTTGGTCGCCTGTCTAAATTTATCTACACGTGTTCCTGACACTTCATCTATCAGAAAAACTGATAAGCGTGCCCTGCGCGCTCTCATAGAGCATCAGCCTACACCTGCGGTTGATGCTGTTCCCATGGTGGAAATCTCGAGGGTGACTTACACAGCGAAGTATAACCCCATTAGGCCATCAAGCAAGGGCTGCCATATACAAATGGGAGCCTGGAATGGAAGGGTTGCTTGAGTTGCTTTTCAAGGCGGCTATCGGACAGCTTCGCCTCGTCTAGGCGTTGATGTGCTTGGTGCTGCGTGGGGCACGCAGTCTAAGTAAGATTCGGCATGCATTCCACTGTTTACTACGGAACATCGAATGAAATACAATGCAGAATTCATGATATTCAAAAAACTTGAAGAGTTAAAAGCAAGTGACCTGTGATTTGCGCGCGAGCAAATCCGAGGCCAAATGTGACAACCAACGGTACCAAGGACGAGCACAACCAGTTATCCTTGGGAAACAGGCAACCAGCTTGAAACCGTGTAAGCCATATACGCCTTGGTTTTGGGGGGAAGACATAAATGTATCTCTACTTCCCCCTCGGATTTACTGGTCCAAGTGACCTTGGATCGTGCGTAACGACTTGCTTTAAGCGAGCCTTCGGTCAGACACGGCGCATAATCAAGAGTCACCTGGCCCCTTGGCTCCACGCACAGTACCAGGCAGGCCTAGATCAACACTCGGCGAAGTAACCAGTAAGCCGAATTACCAAAGATTCAACGCCGTTGCCGTGTGGGCACTCCCAAAGATGTGACGCTGGAAGAACATCCCGGTATCACCGGAAACGTAGGATTGATTGTAACGATCCAGTACACCTTTTTCTTTTCTTTTCTTCCTTCTTTTTTCTCTCCCTTTTGACTGGTTGACGCGTGAGATCGTTGTCTCCAATGAAAGTGCAGGTAGCCTATCGTGACCAGCGGCAATATGTTCCCCTAGGATAACGCAGCCGGTGCCTACAATGGTGACTCCTGTTCAATGGTAGACAAAGATGTGTCTAGACGCTTTTAGAGCCAGAATTCTGGGATTCCCAGAATCATCGGATTGTATCACAGGTGACAATTGGCTTCTCATCCTGATGAGTACGTACAGCTTAGCTGGGCTTGGGGTGTTGGTCCTCCAGGATCTGACCAGCCTCGCAGCGAAGAGGTGGTCGCAAGTTGCAGCTTTCACAAACCTGGTTCGATTGAGGGTCCCCTGGAAGAAGAAAGAAAAAAAAAAGAGGGTGAATCGGTGCGGACAAATTGGACACGTTCACGATGCCTAGACACCCGAGTCCGTTGGTGATGTAAAGTGACCACACGAGGCATTTCGGTGTCTCCCATCAACGACCATCAACCATCGAAACTTGTTCTGTTCGGGCCAAGGGACGATCTGATTGTCGATCGTTGATCATTGATTATAATCATGAGCAATTAATGACTGGGGAGGCAACATCTCGCCTGGGCGTCTTTTCACAAGTAATTCTTTGGAAATTCTTTGCATCCATTTAGAGTCTAGGGCCTGCCGCATGGTTGGCCCTGGGCCTTTCCACACCGTGGTGCCCCACATTCTCTTGTCGGCACATGGCGGCGGCGTCACAGACCTATATACGGCTTCTAGCGTCCCACATACTGAACGTTAGCTCTTCGGAAGATCCCTCGGAGACATGTTAGAGACTACCCTATGTGTATCCTGTGATGAAAGAACAACCTTGCATTGCAGTCGGCAAACAGTCAACCCATTCTCTGGTGATTGGAAGGGTGTAATTACTAGGTAGAGATACAAGCTGAAAGACCGGGCGATTAAAAATATAAGCGTACGAGAACGGGAATCCACCGAAACAAAAATGGGCCGTTGGAAGGCAAGAACGGTCTGGGGGTTTGGTGCGTGGAGGTCGTGGTCGCGCCGCGTCGGAAGCAGCAACAATGTCCAAGTTCCGCCGGAATGAATGAGTGGGGATGATATTAAGGTGTGAACAGCTCCTCACTAGCGATCATAAGCCGTATCGACTGCGAACGGTGGCCCAGGCTTGTCTGACCTCTCCAGGATACAACTTGACGAATCGATCCATCTCGGGCTCGGGGATCCGATTGATATCGACCGCCGGCGCGTATTGGGAGAGAACATAGATGATATCTGCAGCATCCCCCTAAACCGAGGGGGAGAGAGAAGAGGAGTAGAGAGTCAGCGATAACGGTTCTCCCCGTTAATGTAGAGGAGAGGATCGGAAGATAAGCCATCGGTGCTCTTTTGGCAATAACAGCTCACCTCAGAACCATGTCTATAAGATAAGGATTTGAAATTAGGTCAGACATCAGTCTAAAGATTGGTATGAAAGGGGAAAGAGACGCACGCAAGCCAGGAGTTCATCTTCGCTCTGAGGAACTCAGAGATGGACAAGAAAGGAAGTCGGTTGAGCATCATCACGGTCGAGCCATTGATACGCTTGGGGCCGGTCTCTCCGGCTTTAAGGATCTCGATCTAGGTAGAATTTGAAGATGGGCATGAGTCACCGTAGGGTCATTTATCGGCAGTGTGAGACGTATAAGGCCCGTGAGGAAAGCGCGACCCTCGCCCAGAACGGATAGACAGCGGAGAGTGACTAACCTCAATGGGTGGTATCGGATCGTGATAAGTAGTGTAGAGTCTCCCAGACCATGAGGAGGTGCTACACGTCATGATCTCGCAGTTTTGCAGCGCGTTACGAACGCCTTTGAAGCCACCTTCAACGATGCAGAAGATTTCCTAATAGTTGTTTGATTTGAATGTCAGTTTGTACAGCGATGAGGTGAAGGTTGTGATCTCACCTCTGTCTCCTGCTGAGAGCCCAGTGCGACGCAGGTGATGCCACCGTAGAACGCGTGAGGAATGCCGGCTTCACTCAAGAACGCGGATAGGATAGAGGCAGCCTCGAACATTTGTTGTGCCCGAGGCATTTTTGAGATTACAATGCAGAGGTCTATGTATGTAATGGCAGGAAAGTATTTTACGTTGACCTGCGTAGAGAGTAAGCGAGTAAGGGAAATTGGAGAATGAAGGAGAGGAGGTGGGGACACAGTTGAACAAGAGAAAAGCGTCCAAACTTTAAAGGCTTTGGGGGATGAGCCAAAGAAGCCCGTAAACACGCCTCCCAAACTGGTTGCGCGTTTCGGGGGTCCATGGGACGGGACGGACAAGAGTCTGAGATCCTGTAAGAGAGATGAAAAGGAACAGGGGTTAGTGGCCGAAAAAGTATGAAACCGGGAAACGGGAAAATAGTACCAAATCGGCCACACACACGCCAACCAGTGGGAGATGACGCTGGATGACGATCCGAGTGCTGTTTAAGTCGTAAGAGGCTGGTGTCCTGGTGGACGTGGCCACATGACCCTATCCGCCAATACGTCGGGAATCCGCCATGTGCTTCGCTTCCATCATCGACCATCCAACCGGCACCCATACTAGAACGTATGATGGCCCACTATACCTATGAATATCTTAGCGTCTACATCCCCCTTTCTTCTGTACACAAACGTCATTGCGTGGAGCACGCTTGACCACTGTGTTACGTTGATACCATCCAAGCGCTGTCAAGTGCCACCATATCTCAACTGCAAGAATTCACGGACTCTTCGATCGAGCGGCCAGCTTCGGATTTCCCGGTGAGATAGCTATACGTGAGCTCACCCACCTCGAAGCGGGAGCGCGCTGGAAAGAGGCGGAATGAAATTCGTCCTGCCCTAATTGAAGCAGGGCCGATCTGAAGGATGGAGCAGGTTGTTGTTTTCATTCAACATGATGGTCAACGCTAACTTTACATCATATTTTCACTTTATCGTCTTGTTGGATCTAAAGAGGACCTTCTAGCTGAATGGAGTCTATGAACTACATGCAGATTAGGGTGGAAGGGGAGGATCGAAAAAGTTAGCCAAAGGTGACAATAAACAAACACATCCAACGTGATGTTCAGTCTTCGAGTACGTGTGTGCCTCACCCAAATTACAAACGACCACCGCACCTTAAACCGCCCCAAAACTGCGAGGCTCATTCTTGGCTAAAGTCTCTCGTAGGCTTTTGGATTTTATCTTATCTGAGCTACAACCGCACATCTGCATGAGCGTCTTCCAACACGGCGTCAGTACGTCTTTCCTTGCTAGGCAACAACATCACTGCTTTCGATCCCTCGCACGTCCTTGCTCCGAATCTCGTCGTCAATCAAGATCGCTATCGCTACATATCGACTCCGAAACACTGTCTCATCTCACACTACTTGATCAACCTTCCACTTCAACATTCACCTACCGGCATGGCGAATCATCCGGTAGTACTCACATGGTCCCTCTGGTCTCTCGATCACGCCGTCTGCGAGTCCCTCGTACTAAAATGCAAGGTGGTACTTATGTAATACAACAACCACAACAACAGGCTCGTCAAATGATGTCTTGGCCTGGACAAGGGCGTTCCCGAAATTCATCTCGCATCGGCCTGTCGGACGAAGAAGAGGAGACGGCCCGGAGTGCCATCCTGGAGAAGGCCCTGAAAAGTCGGCAGCCTACAGATCTCCTTCTGAGATGTAAGTGCAAGAAAAAGCCCCCCATTCCTGCCTATTGGGTATCGCGGACGGGCTGATGCGGTTCCGTTTTTTCCCTCGTAGGCACGATCCTCGATGGGAATGGTAAATTATACCTGCTATGACTATTGGATTAACATGCTTTATGCCGACTATTGACGCATGAAATCAACTCTATCCTCCTTGCTTCTTTTCCTACTTCAGGGACTGTCAAGACAATATCGGGCCGGTTCAAGAAGAGCGACCTGTGTACAGAACACCAACTTAATGTGCGCCACCTTCGCTGCCCCCCGCTTCCAGAAAACCACATACTAAATGAAATAACGCTCTCGGATGCCCTCGGCTTCCCTTGTCTCCTTTCATTCTATGCTGTGGGGGTTTTTTGGTGTTTGTCTTTCGTTTCATCAGCCTCGGGATCTTCGGAAAATCGACGTGCCGAACCTCGTGCCCACCATCCTTGTTCGGAAGGACGGATTTCTTGTACGTCAGTGAATCTGTCATAGCTCGCACACGTTTCGGGATGATAATACGCGCTTCGCCATGATTAGATCAATATTCTCCATATACGGGCGCTTGTCAAGGCCGATTCCGTCATTCTCTTCGACACGTATGGGAGCACAGAGACCCGTCTTCATTCCATCTTTCTTTATCACTTGGAGGTACGTCTCGCTTTCTGACCAACGTTTGTCTATGTTCTGGTTGCTCAGCCTCTTTTACGTATCATTTCACATCTTGCAGCACAACCTTCGGTCTAAATCCAGCGGGCTTCCATATGAATTCAGGTTTGACTTCTCTTCTAAACAAACATCTCTGGTCTGAAGGTGTTAAGGATCTGGGTATCTTCATCCCCGCTTTCTCTACGTAGGGCGTTAGACTCTATCCTCCTCTCCGTCTTATCGGCGCTAGAAGCAGAGATGGTGCTTATGCGCCATCTTGTCGGCAGCCTCCTCTCAGAACTGGAAGACGACATCGATCGCGACAAGTTCAAGCGCGTGTTGCATTATTCGCGTCGATTGATGGCTTTCCAGAACCGAGGCAAGTTGGTGAGTGTCTTTCGGTGCACTTTTGCACCTTTACCATTTGCAACAACTGATTTAATCGCTTCGATGTGTATTACGATGTAACACTACGTAGGTTCAACAAGCGCTGGAGGAAGTCCTAGAGCAAGGTAGGCTCCGCTGTCTCCCTCGACTGCGCCAAACTTCTGACACCACTCACTCTTCCTTCAGATGAGGATCTCGCAGCAATGTACCTCAGTGACAAGAAAGCCGGGGTTCCGCGAAGCATCAGTAGCCACGACGAACTAGAGGAACTCCTGGAGTCCTTTTCCAAGCAAGTAGAGGAGATTGTAAACGAAACAGACACGACAATCGTGAGGAGCATCTTTGCGAGTGCTCGAGCGGCGTGCCGATTGGGGTTAACTTGTCATGGATAATTTTTGCTCAGAGCAACGTTCAATCAACGCAAGAGATTGTAGAGCTCATCCTTGATTCGAATCGGAATGCGCTATTGGCGTTGGATTTAAAGGTCCGTTTTGCCTTGCCTTACCTTCCCCTGACCAAGACTGATGTGGTAATTGCCGCCCCTTTAGATATCAATCGCGACGATGGGAATCGGTTTCGGTGCTTTGATTGCCGGTTTCTTCGGGATGAATGTAAGCAATTGGGATCGAGCTGTCTAACATATTACGCATTCAAAGCGCTGATGAGGCCCCTCTCAGCTCCTGAGCCATATGGAGGAACACTCCTACGCTTTCCCCGTCGTAGTTGGCGTGGCAACCGTCTCAGGAGTAGTTGCATCCATAATGGGTCTACGAACGTATGTCTTTTTCGCCACCGGTCTCTCTCACCATTACGGCTGATCCATCAATGACCATGTAGGATGCAGAAGATCCGACGTGGGGGATTGGGACCGACGGTACAAACACAACGTACGCAGAAGTCGAGGCAGCAGAGGTTCATTGGAGAGCGGCTTGCAAGATTGCATAGCAACACCGATCATAGTAGATGGATGAGCCAGTAACACACATATGCTTGGATGGTATACATCCGACCATCTTGTACTTAGGTAGACTACAGGGTGTGTAGGACTTATCAACGATCATGCTTTCTACATGAACAGACCTTAAAGATTGAATGCGTCCGAGTCAACCGTGCAGGACAGATAATTCTCACTGCGTTGTATTTTCAAGCGTTGTAACTACCATAAAGAGTTTTACAAGGTATAGTAAGCCTTAAAAAAAAGAATCAAGTTTAGGCTTAGGTTTAGTGGAAACTCAAGAGAGATATGAGGCCCACCAGCCAGAAGGCCGGACGGGCATCAGGAAAAGATTGAGTCCCCACGGGCAGCGTAAGCCGCCCATGAACCCCGATCCCTCAATGAACCCAGAAGTGGGCGCCGTGCAATGATGAGCAACCGAGGCTGACACACCCGAGGACGTGAAGGGGTAATGCCAGAACAAGGTAAGTATGCCGAAGCAGTGACGCAGCGCAAAACATGGATATTGGAGTGAATAGCCGCGCACGGACGACAACAAACACTTCTGTCACAAGCGGTGGTTCAAACCATCTGCAATCATGATCACCAGAGCAAGCACACTTCTGATACGACTATGTACTCTTCCAAACTTTCCCTATGGCGAAAAAAAAATTATGTCAGAATACGAAGTAGGAATAACTAAAACAGGTACGAAATCCTAGTGTATCGACATTACGGTCAAAAGGGCGAAAGCTCGTATTCAAATAGCCCTCCCTACAGCCTTCTTCTGCCTCCTGCCACCCACAGCGCCGCACGACGAAGATTTCCATTCTGTTGCTGCGGCTCGAGGAATAGTCACATCAACCCATGCTTCTACGCCCCTCGCAGATCTCACGCTCCTCGCCCGCCGACCTTCCTTCTCAACG
>WSTV01000132.1:36137-63497 GCA_019632285.1 Tulasnella sp. 332
GAAGAGCCATCGGTGCAGATATCCTTATCGAGCGATGCGTAGGACGGGAGGATGGTTGGATCGTACTCGCTATAGTTCCTGAGCGATGCTGACTGTGAAGATAGATAACAGAGGACATCCTTCGGTGGGGACGATACAGTAGGCGCTGGGTTGGCGACACCGAATGTTCTGTGCGTCGGGCTCGGCATACACTGCAGAGGGGTGCGCGAGAGGTGTCGATCCATCAGACTGCGCGCGGTTGTTGGTGTTGGTGTCGAAGCCACATCGATCTCATGCACAGATGCATCGTGACCGACCAGTTCTGGTTCCCAAGCAGAAGGGGATGAGTCCCGGGGTGTGAAGATGAAAGAGGACATCCACGACTCGTTCGGCGAGTCTATGTCCACGTGGTCGACTTTCCTACGCACATGCGATATGGTGCCAGGGAAACACACCGGCGATAGTGTCGATGCCCGGTGTGAGGAAGGAGACACGGAAGAGGAAGCAAAAGTCCCTTCAGCGGAAAGGGTTAGCGAAGGCGCTGGAGATGGCGTGCGATACATTCGCGGAGTTTCTTGAGTGCTCTTGTCCCGGACAAGAAGATCCTACAACGTGCGAAGGGCTTGTGAGCAGGTGTTGAGTTAAACCTGGATAAGCGACCCGCACGACGTACGAAGCTGGATCTGCGGCCTGCAGTCCTAGCAAGTCCATCATCATCAGGTATAATGTTCGACGGGCAGAATATGTCGTCGAAATCGCAGCATAAGTCGGGATGCCACTGAAAGAGGGCACGGACGCTGCGTCGCAACTGGTGTAAGAATGATAGAGTGATCTTAATCAGTGCCTGATGCAGAGCTGCAGATCGCATGATGTGATGGGGTGTTCCGCACCTCACTGCGATCACTCCTGTTGTTCAGTAGATGCAAGAAGAGCATCGTGACGGTACCATTAGACCCATCCTTGTTCATGAATCGCTGTTGCACCTTGAGGAGCAGAGCTTTGCACTGTGCGTTGATACTCTGGGTCCGACGCTTCTCCTCACGTCGGCGGTGGACGACAGACGCATGCGAAGGCGCTGCCATCAGACTCCAGCCGCGAGGGAGTAAGGAGTTGATATGGGTTATCGAGTCGAGGTCGGTGCGGAGGAACTTTGAGCAGGCGCGAAGGCAGTTGTCGGGAGCATTTCTAATGAGAGATAGATAAGGGGGGGATGAGTCAGTCAGGAGAGGCTATTATGAGAACAACATAGAACAGCGTACCTGTTGATCGGGTGGTTTTCGACGAGAGACTGCACGGCTGGGAGGCATGATTCGCGGAGTACTGAGCTAGGCAGGTCGCAGACCAGATCGGCCAGACAAGGGGTTGAGTAGTCAAACAAGGGGGACGGAAGTGAGGCAGCCGTTGATAGGGAGATCACGCAGTTCGACATGATAGTGGGTAGAAGAGGCGTGATATGGCGTGGGTTTGAGAGATGGGGTATTATATGGATTGATTATACAGAATATGAAGGGAGGTGCTGCTGATGGGAGTCGTCGTAGCCGAGTCGTTACAACCAGGCGCACAGCGCACGAAAAGTGGGAGGGAGAGGGGAAGGAGAGAAAGGACGAAGAAGAAAAAAAAAAGTATGGGTGACGTGGGCGGGGCGTCTTGCACGTAGCCGCCACCTTTAAACTTCGGACTCTCGGGCGTCAAAGTCAAGGACAGTAGCGCAAATCGTCGCCTTTCATCGCACGCCCGCTGCGCTGGCATAACAAATCATGACTGGGATGAAAGGGAACTCCACATACGTCCACCGAGAAGCGTTGGTCAGAGGGTCGGAGGACGGGTGCAGGGGCGTGCTCGACGACGGGGGGCACAGTTTGACACGTTCTTCCGCATGTCTTGCAGAACGTCGACGCAAAGTTCCCGTACATAAAGGAAGGATCTACGCGTAGATCTCCATAACTCAGGTTCCTTGCCCTGAATCGAGGTGACTCCCCTCTGTGGTTATGTCAATTATGCCGGATCTGGATAACAAAGGACAGTTGGGGGGTTTGGGTCAAAGGGAGCACGTGCGCATCTCACACATTCCCAACATCATCCCGTATGGTGCCTCAGGCGACCGCGAGCGGTATCTCCACCGCAACGAGAGCGCTTTGCTCTGCTTCTAATCAGGCGCATTCCGCCTCCGAGGTTACATCGTCACATAGGGCGGGGCGGCGGATGGGTTACGGGTCTGCGGTGCGCGGTTCCTTTTGTGACGATAGCAGCGACTTCGAGCCGACTCTCAGCAACTCCCTTGACTTCCCCGGGCCAATGGCAAGCGGCCACACTTAGGAAGCAATTCAATTGAAGCCCAAGACGCTCAGGATATCCACTCAGTGTGACTGGGAGTACATCGAGGGCGGCTAAAACTATGTGATTACATAGCCAACTCCGCTCAGTCAGCATAGTGATTCTCAATCGCAGCCGATCCTGAGGCCAAAAAAAAAAAACGATCCACTCAAAATGGCCAAGTTCGGATTCAAGAGCAAACGGCAAAGGGGGACGGAATAGGACACAGAAGAACCTCGAAAGAAAAACCAAGGCTTCAGCCACAACACCAAACGAAGCCCCCAGTCGAAGTCGAAAGCTACAACAGATGCACCAAACCTGGTCAAGGTGGACCCTCCCGTGACGACTGTCAAGAAGCAGACAAGCCATTCCGCATCGCCAAAAGCTGGAGAAATCGCAAAGGGCGGATCGATCAAAGAGCCTACGGACTCTGTGACGCAGTTGGATGTCGTTGGGTCAGTCGCCACCAGCACAAATGAGGTCCCTGCCAACGAGTTCGAGGGCAGGGGTTTCGCCAATCCCTTCACATGCTTCACTCACATGGACCATAGAAACACCGGCCAAACACACATTTTCAGCCAGGACCAGTTCGCTGGAGCGTTCAACGATCTGGCGAACGTGGCGAAGAAGCTGATGAAGGGCGTGTTCGAGTATTTGGAGAATCTCATCGTACCTGGACGGAAAACGCTTCCTACGTATAGTCTTGACGCCGTCAAGAGTGAAGAGGGTCGATAGTTGGAATGTAGTAAACTCATCGACGAGCACAAAGAAATGGATCAGGACTCTGAAGAATTGGAGACGGCGAGGATGGAGGGTTCGAGGACCTGGAGAAGATGTGTCCTCAGTCGGACGAGACTGATTGGTTTCGAGGATGAAGAGCTCGCTCGCGCGCGGATTTTTTTTTGATGTTGGCGTTATGGACCCGTGAGCGTCCAAATGGTGAAGGCCCGCTGTTGGCAGCTCTCCGGATCTGGGATGTCCAAGAGCTGACCCAGTGGGAGATTGATCAGAACTTGTTGGTGATGAGACAGTATGTCTTAGCTACACTTTCTCGTTGGTTCTGGAGTTCTCAGAGCTCGACAAGTACCCTCACCCTGTATGCCGCTCAGTCACGGCTCTGAGGCAGCCTAGCTACTCACCGCGTTGCGCGGTGACATTCTTTCGAGCATTCAACGATCTAGGAACCTTGATCTTGTGGACCGCTTCAATGGCGCGGACGTCTTGAGCCTGTATATGGCTAAATTGAGAGGAGATTTAGGCTGATGAATGAATAAGCACAAGATTTGAGGCTACACCTTGTCCTACTGTCCGAGCGTCCTGAGCATGGATGGCTTCTGAACGTGGTGACGCGTACTGAACATTTGACTAGCTGTACGCGTCGTGATTCCAATGTCGACTGGTCTTTCTCTGCCGCGCTTTGATCTTACTATTTGGGGCAGCCATAGCAAGGCTTCAAATCAAATCCACGGACGACGGCGTTTGAAAGCACTCCATGAATAACTCGGACTATCTTGGGTCGGACGACGTGAGCCTTCTCAATCCTTTAGCTAATACCTAATCTTATGTTTCCTCCCTTAGCTTAATGAAGTCCTGGCAAACTCTTTGGAGACCTCCGCTGTTGGTCCTCTCCATCGTGATATACACAACGTGGGCTCTGCTCCTTCAACCAGCCAACCTGCCTACACTCTCAAACCACAGCTTATGGCAAGAAGGGCTGCCTTGAGCGCTGAAATGTCGTCTATCGACAATGACATTGCTCAGCTGCAATCGATTCGAGCGGGGCTCGAGAAAGAGCGACGGGGTGTGGATAGGCAATTGGAGTCCCTGAGCGCCTCAGCGACTGTCTCGACCGAACGAGCGAGGCAGCAAATGAACATTGCCAAACCAACCCCGAGCAATGCCGGACCATCTACAGGTGTCGATTATACAGAAAATTTCGACTGGAGCGGACCGCTGAAGAAGAGGATGAGCGAAGTGTTCGGCATTCGGGAATTTCGACTTTGCCAAGAAGGGTGAGAAGCCATCATCTCTGTGCTATATACTCCAGTGGGCTGACTTCTGTGCGTCTTAGCGTTTGCAATGCAAACCTTGATGGTCGAGATATCGTCTGCGTTATGCCTACGGGTGAGTCGTTGGACCTAGATTGTCGTACTCTGTCAGCTGAGCAACTGACGCTACTTTGAGCGCCAAGGCGGCGGGAAATCATTGACGTACCAGCTCCCCGCCCTTCTCTCTCCCGGGTGTACCTTGGTGATCTCCCCTTTGATTTCCTTAATTACTGATCAAATACTCCACCTGCGTGAAGCTGGAAGTGAGTTGAGTCTTATCAAATCCCTGTGCTTTTGTTTACCAGAGTGATTGTTTTACAGTCGAAGCGGTGAAGCTGACCGGAGGAACTTCCAAAGAGGAGACCAAATCTATATTTTCGCGCCTAACTTCCAGTTCAAGCTCAAGAGGCGCAGTCCGGGCGATGGACCTCGACGACGAGAAAGAAATAAAGCTATGCTACGTAACAGTAAGCGCAGAGGTCGCTATTATGAGCGTTAGACAACTGATGGCCCAAATCGTTAATCTTATAGCCTGAGAAGATCTCCAAGTCAAAGGTTTTCACGTCCATTCTTGAGAAAATGGCCACGGCAGGCAAACTCGGTACGCCCGAGGAAGCTGGTCTGACATCACACTTCTAATACAATTCCTGGATGCAATAGCCAGAATAGTCATTGACGAAGCTCATTGCGTCTCTCAGCTCGGGCATGACTTCAGGTCAACTAGTCTGAATCGCGGATTCCAGCCCTGCCCTACTGACATACTCATCTAGACCAGATTATAAGAAATTATCGATCCTTCGGCAGCTGTTCCCTCACGTACCCATTCTGGCTTTGTCTGCCACTTGCCCACCAAAGGTGCTCCAGGACATACTCATGATACTACGCATGAAGGCGGTTGTCGACGGGAGGGCTGCGAATCGCGATGGCACGGTATACTTTGCCGCCCCTTTATACCGTGAGCTCTCAGCATGTTTCTCGGCACCGACCAATCTGTCACCATGGCTAATACAGTATCTTAATGCTCAAGGTAAGAACCTTCACTACCGCGTCGTCCTCAAGCCGTCGTCCGCCAGTGCAGCCATCAAGGCTATGGCCGACTACATCCTCCAGTATCACCGAAAATCTTCCGGTATCGTGTATTGCTTGAGCAAGAAAGATACTGAGACCATTGCCGCGGGTCTATTTGAGGCTAGTGGTGGCGTAATACAAACTGGTGTGTATCATAGCGACGTCGGCGATGGCGAGAAAGAGAGGCTGCATGTGAAATGGAGAGAGGGAAAAGTAAAGGTCGTTTGTGCTACGATAGCGTTTGGTCTCGGTGCGTTGAAGGGACAAGCCTCTGTAGGCGTTTTTATTGACTTGTAGTGTTAGGCATCGATAAGGGCGACGTGCGGTTCGTTCTTCATCACTCGGTACGCTCTATTAGTGTACTCCTCCTTTGCGAACACTTGGATGACCTTTCCTTGACCTTTTGGTTCCTGATGATTCTGCTACAGTTGTCCGTGAGTTGATATCTTTGACAAACTTGCGCTTACTTATCAGGACCTTAACTGTAGAAATCCCTGGAAGGTTTCTATCAAGAATCTGGTCGTGCTGGCCGTGACGGCAAAGATTCGGATTGCGTGTTATACTTTCGTGCGCAAGACGCGAGCCGACTAAGTTCTTTAACTTGCGCAGAGGTTGGTGCTCAATCGAAACGTAAGCACTGGTCTCCTATGGGCGTACGGTTGGGGGACTAACACTCGGGCGTTTTCCAGTCCATGACATGCTTCGTTTCGCGCTGGACAAGAAGGAATGCCGGAAAATTGCCTTTGCCAAGTAGGCCATTTGTCCCCAACAACAAAGTTGTTTATCGACGCTCACCATCTCATGTAGTTACTTTTCGTCGTCAAGCTCGCTCTCGTTAGCTTCTTGGTCAGACACGGGGTCGTCCACCTTGACACGATGCGGGCACTGCGACAACTGCTCCCGACCGCCCGAGTCCATGCTAGAGCAGGACGTCACTTTGGAGGCGTGGAGGCTTTGCAAAGTTGCTGAGCAAGTTGCGCGGGAGGGAGGAAGGCTCACTGTGGCGGCGCTGGGAGACCTCGCCAGAGGGAACGGCGGTGCCTCTTTCGGTCTCGTGTCTACAGGGAAAGGGAGGAGGAGTAAAGGAAAAGCCGACGAGAAAGTGTCATTAGATCTGGATGCTTTATGTGGTGGAAAGGTTGGCCTGAGCAAAGATGTGAGTAAATTCTCCCAGCTGCATGAATTCCGCAGACAGCTGACCTATAAACGGTTATGTTTTGGCTTTACAGGATGTCGAGACCCTTATCATTCAGCTGATCCTTTCGAAACACCTCAAAGAGGACTACCATTCCACAGCATATGCAATCAACGTCTATGTCTCAGTGGGACCTCAGTCCTTGCGGATCACTCATATGTCCCACGATGCCGTCCAGGCTGGAACCGGAGAACGGATCACATTGGCATTAGCTCCAAAGACGAAACGGGCTCCCAAAGCGAGCACGTCTAAGAATAAACGGAAAGGAGCGCAGGACAATGATGGGGAGGAAGGCGGTGGCCCCACACAGCGTCAACGATCACTCGCAGAAGTGGTCGCAGCTAGGAAAGCGGAAAAAGCTACTGTCAACGGGAAGGTCACCAGTGGGAGCGGCAAGGGCAAGGGCAAGGCCCCGGAGGTCGGACCCGGCGAGCCTGGGGGTTATGACATGGATGACGAGACTGAGCTCATCGACTTGAGCATGTTCACAGATCGGGAAGATAGCGGAACACAGAGCGAGGATGTAGAGGATCAGAACGATCGTTTCGATCGGTCTGATAACCGCCCGACTGCGATGGATCATGAAGACGAGCCCGACCCATTTGATGAAGAAGACGAAGCGTTCTTCATCAAGCGGCGGTTTGGCGGCCCGCGGAAGAAGCAGCAGAGGACGGACGGCGTCTGGAGCTTTAGCCTACGTGATGACCCAGACATGGATGCAGATGAGATCGAATATAGTGGTCATGGCCACGAGGGATCGTCTGGGAGGAAGAAGCGGAACAGAGGCGAGGGGTCGACCGACGATGAGGGATTGGCACGCTTCAAGGTGACGAAAGCTCCACCCACGGCTAGACGAACGAGCCGGCCGAAGAGGAGCAACGACGCGCGCGCATATGAAGTAGTTATAGTGTCAGATTGACCTATGGGTGAAAGATGACGGTCAATTCCAGGCCGCGTGCTTCTTCGAGTATCGGTCGAACAGGATGAACTGAGCTGGGCAGTCATTCACAACTATGACGCCTCATGGTGAATTGTACATACTAACAATGCGGCAAGCTTCGCCGTTCACACGTTAATGAATACCCTACATGGATGTGGTGTATATTGTACAAGTGGCTAGAGTCGTGTTAACTTCGAAACAGAACAGAAAACAAGGCCACAAAACAACGTGCCCTCTCAAGAAGAAGTATACCAGCTCGCCCACGATAACATGCTCGATCCGCCCGCGGATGGCGATACTCGCTGAGCTGCCTCCTTTGTCTCGTTCCTCTCCGCCTCTTTGAAATACACGCCCAACAATTGGAGATAATCCAACCCAACCGACATTGTATCCCACTGTATCCCCTCCCTCATGGTCTTGGACTCGGACTGCGAAAGGCTAAGTCTCGGCGGCAATGACGACACAGCGTGAGAGGGAGGTTGCATGGAGAACTGCATTTGCTCGCACGCGATGGCTTCCACAGATCGGTTGGGAACGTACGGTGCGAAGGACACGGCCACGGTGTTGCCAGGCATATACCCTAGCTTCTGAGAGAGCTTGTCTCGACGCGCGTCTCGGCCATGTGGGCAGTAGAAGTCGAAGTGCACCTTGCCGTCCTGTCTGGTCTCGAGAGATGATCTGTTGACATTGAATTGAAGGGATTTGGGGCGTTCGTCTGAAATAGTCGGTGGTGAATAAATGTCAGTACAGATATATAGATGATTGTGCGGACCAAGCAATCCGCAGCTAACAACATCCGACGTACCATTCCAGCTCTTCATCTTTTCGAGGCAGTATGGCCCCTTGAGGTCGGGCCCATAGGTCATGCCGTTGAAGAGCATCCCTTTGAAGTCTTTCATCGAGACGTCGTTGAATTGCAAATAGAGCGAGAGATGGCCTTCTTTGAGCCATCGTGGGGCAAGGATCTCCTCGATGGTAAGCTTGTAGGATCTTGACACCCTTCGGAATTGGGTCCATAGTTTAGAGGGAGGGACGAAAGAAATGATGAGATGCTGGATCTCCGGGGCGACGGGAGGGAATTTGAGATCGGTCGTATTGGTCGCCTTCCCGTATGGCCGGGAGATGGCGCGGGGTGTGGCTCTCGGAGAGATGGGCTTGTTCAGTTCGTTTTGAGCTCTGGAGATCGGAGAGAGGAAATTGGGGTAATATTCCAGTCAGATATTAAAGGTATGGCGTGTGAGAGTCGTAGGGCTTACTCATGGAAAGCATCGATTGCAGAGGTGACGATCCAAGAAACTACCGTGGTGGCCATGATTACTGCAAGAAAGTAGAGTACTGTTGTGGTATTTATATTGGCCAGCGTGAAGGTTTGACAGGGGACAAATTGTTGAAGAGATTCCGGGAGGAAGGGTATGATGGAATTGCGGGGTCGAAAGTCGAGAAGTGTTTACGCCACTTGGAGCTAGGTCGTAGCGGGAGAGTATTAGCTTAGTGAAGGCACGGGTATGTGATGACGCAGAACTCGGGAGCGGTGTGTGCAATGTGAGGCGTGGACCTTGATGTTCTCGCGATGGACGTCGAAGTCTTTTAAGGGGGAACTTGAATAGCGCGGAGTGAGATGGTCACGCAGGCTGACTCACGGACACTCAAAAACCGTCTCACGGCTAAGCTATTGGAACGAGACTCTCTTGGGTTCTTGACCTGGGTGACTGGCACACACGATGAGTTAAGTAACAGCGATCCGCTCGGGCAAGATTGAGCCACGAGCTCGACAGCATTGGAAGCTGGATGGTCCAAAGGATGCCGTGGCAGACCCCATGTCCCTCATCATAGATGAGATACAGAGATCCCAGACGAGATGATAAGTAGGACACCGACGCGGTTTAAATCCGAGCACGAGAGACACGAGGCTAGATTCGCAGACCAAAAGCTTCTGAGCCGCGTTGAATTGTTTTGGTGAGTGGTCGCGTGAGTTCCTGGGATTTAGCTGACTGACAGAGATGGCAGTCCGGTTAAATCCAGTATGCGGGACCGAGTGCTTCGTTCTGCAAGGGATGGCAAGGCCCAGTCTTGGTTGATTGACTAGCCGGCCTTGGTTATCGCCTGAAAAAATAGCAAGTGCCTGGGAGATGTAGAACGAGCGGAGATCATCGATGTGAGCACGTATCCCAGGACCGATCCTCAATCCATAATCACTGTGGGCCCCAAAGATCATGCTAGCTTGTGATTTTAATCATCATTCTTGCTTTTCAGTTGATACGATATAATCGATTGTCCCTATCAAGGGAGCGATGGCTCTTTGCTTCATCCACTTCCCTTATATCCTCTCAAAGTCTCCAAACGCTTCTGATTTCAGTCAGCCAGTATCATGACCTTGACACCAAGACCATCCGCCGTCACCTGGAATGCCTTCTCAGCCTCACTAAGCTTGAACTTATGCGTCACCAACTTCTTCAGCGACTCGGACGGTATGACGTCCTCCTGCACCAACTTGATCGCCTTGGGCCACGTGTTCGCATACCGATATTGGAACTTGAGATCAACCTCCTTGACCGAACACGCCATGAAGGGCATCTCGACTATGTCCCTTCCGACACCGATCACGAATACCGTCCCACCAAAGCGAGAGGCGTGAACGGCGGTGGCAATGGATGACGCGACACCCGTGCATTCAAGCGCGACGTCAACTGATGCACCGAAGTATTCGCTCTTCACGAGGTCCTCTGCAAGGGTCTGTGGTGCGGTCGGTGGCTTCGTCATGGGAACGAGGAAGGTCTTGACGCTAGGCACAAGCGCTTTGGCGAACTCGAGTCGACGTGCATCGATGTCGGTGATGACGATCGGCGCGGCTCCAGCAGCCTTTGCGCATAAGAGCACCATGAGGCCGATCGGGCCAGCACCACAGATCAGTACCGAATCTCCTAGGCGGACGTTGGCGCGGTCCACGCCGGCCAGCGCCACCGATAGCGGCTCGAGCAACGCTCCATCCTCGTAGGAGAGGTTATCAGGGAGTTTATGCACCCAAGTCGCTGGATGAGCGATATAGCGGCGCAGGAGACCTGGGATAGGTGGCGTGGATCGGAAGAGGACGTGTTCGCACCCGTTGTAACGACCAGTGAGGCACGGCTGGCAGGTGAAACATGGGATGGTGGGTTCGATGGCGACGCGGTCTCCCGGCTTGAGGTGTGTAACGGAGGGGTGGACGCGGAGGATCTGGCCAGAGGATTCGTGTCCGAGGATGTGAGCTGCTTCGACGACCATTGTGGGACCGATGCGGCCGTGATGCCAGAAGTGAATATCCGATCTGCGACCAGAATGCGGGTTTTGCATATACTGTGGATCAGTATGTGTCCAACGCCTTCGGATCTTGTGATCCATTCATCTCATGTTGCTTACCCACAGATACCCGTGGCCTTCATCTCGAGGAGGACCTCGCCTTCCTGTAGAGCTTTGTTTGACTCAATATCTTCAAGAGACGGTGCGGCGGCATCAAGGTAGAGCTTATGCGCGGGATCTGTGTAGACGCCGACATTCGGCTTTAGCGTGGTGTTCGTAGACGTGGACATGAGTCACTGTAGATCAGGATTGATCAATCAATCACTACATCAGTATGTCAGAGATATTAAATCGAGACGTACAACACTGAAGGAGGATTGAAATGCGGAGGATGACTCGCGATTGGGCAGGGAGGGAATTGGCGTAGCGAATTGGACTTCCTAGCAAACCGACCCCGTCGCTTATAGACAGGTCGTTAGAGGCGTTCTTCGCACCTCCATTAGTACAATCTGTAATCCCGTGTTCTGTCCCGGCCCGGCTCGGGAGAGCGTTTTGCTGGTTTTCCCTTCGGTGCTGGGGCGGTTAAATACTTATCCGATCAGTCGATATTCGTCCTCTTCGCACAAGAGAACCCGCATTCACACGCCGACGTCCGGATGGTTGTTGTCAAGAGTGGTTGGAAATCTGAGCGGAAAACGAATGATGAGAAAGGCAAAAGAACACTGTATGCACCGTCGACGCCCCTCATTGAAGGTCAATACGACAATAAGGAGGAGGGCTCAACAGCTCAAAGAAGGTCACTCGAGCGTCAAAGAGCTGTTGATAATGCTAGTATACATCATTGTTGAATCTGAACGTTGCCACTTTTCTTGATGAGCGCAAGATCCTCTTCCAGTCAAGGGACTTGGTTTTGTCCATCATCTACTGGCTCCGGCGGCAAATGGAGCAGACGTCCCTCCACTGAGATCGAAAGTAAGCATGTCTGAGTTGAGGCCGAAATCAGTAGACGTATGTGCTTCACATGAGCCTTGACGCGTCGAGGCCGTACCCAAAGGTCCATATTTCAAGCTCTGCTGCAGAAGCGTCCCTGTTCTTGCATATCATCTTGATCCCCCACGGGAATTTCTCTCCCAGTATTGACCAAGATCTTCCGAACTTTCAAATAGAACTCGATGAAGATACACAATCTGTTTCATTCTGGATCCCGTCTGAAACAGGGAAGGAATTTCCAGCATTGGCCAAAAATGGCCAGCTAAAGGGACCGGATGCACTTATCTGTGTATATCTTGATGATTCCGAGAATGCTCAAATGGGAAGTACCCTGCTCTCTAAGTCGCCTGAGGCTTTCATGCGTTGCATTCGATCGCGGGACAACGCAAAGAGCTCTGCAGCATTTGCTGCCTTTTAAACGTCAGGTATTGTTTGAATATATGCATTTCCTCGTCATAGGACACTTTAAAAGGTGCACTTCTCAGATGATGACGCCTACTTGGCGAAATCCAGTCTCCGTGTGAATGCAAGCACCATACAAATCCACCGTACAACGAATTTGATTTCTCGGATGTGTTGATAAACTTGTCGAGGGAGGGGGTGCTGGAGCACCATTGCATTCTAGCTGCACATGAAAAGAAGAGGAAGGCAGGAGGCCATATTATCCAGTGCGTATTTTGCTGTGTCTTGTCATGGGTCTCGGACTAAGTCCAGTACGATGCTTAGATGTTCCAGACACGAGCCATACTCTCCGAGTGACAAGGACCCGTATGTTACGTTTGTCTTCCGCCATAGATCAACAGATGCGTCTCCCTGATATCATTAGCCTGATTTTGGCATGTTGATTTGAATGGGCAGAGATCTTGCAGGCCCAAGGTACAGTACCTATTTGGCAGTCATCAAGTCCCAAGAAAGTGAAGAACCCGAAGAAGAGGATGGAGGGGCGCGAACGGCGCGGATCCTGGCTTTTGACGTGAAGAAACGGTTCATTTTGGGGCGGACGCTCGCATTTTCAGACTGGAGATTTGACAGACCGAAGATATTGTGCTGAAGGGTCGACACACCTCTCTGGCCGTAAGGCGGGTTCTCTTGGCTCTTGATGAAAGTGCCTGCGTGCTTTGATTGTGGTCTGGATATTCTACTGATCCAGGTTTTCAACGAGCTAAGGTAAAAGAGGCTGAATTAGAGGATGGGAGCATCTCAATAGTTGCTCGAAGAGCCGCAATTGCCGCTTCGAAAGGAGTTCCTATCAAGCGGGAGGAGATTGGCAAGCGTCGCTTCTTCGGGTGCAATGTGATCGTCGACTTGACATAGGTGAGTTTTCGTGAGTTGTGATTTTTTTTGAATACTGTTGAAATTGCTGATGCGTTCCCGGCAAATACAATCCTTGAAGAATCAGTCTTCGCATTGCCATCGGGCGCTTCGGGTTCCCCTGCTGTTCTGGTACACTCATATCTTGTTCCATTCAATTTTTGTGAGGAGTTTGTGGCTCATCATACGTTCATTTATTATGGCTTCCCTTCTTGTGATGACGCGTTCATTCGCCGTGCCATGCCAAAAATATTCTTCGCCCATTTTTCTATTTGGAACGCGATAAACGCCCCGTTGGGAGGTACCACGTGATTTCAGGCACGCCACATTTAAGACGCAACCAGTCTTCCATATACACTTTCCAGCAACCGCTATGATCACTCACCGGGCATACTCTGCTAGTGTTCGCGTTGACGGGAAGGATCTTCCTCATTTTCAACTGGATGTCGATGCGGACACGCATACTGCCACCTGCTGGATTCCCTCAGAAGCCGGTAAAGAGTTTTCTATCTGGGTCAAGAGCCAACAGCCGAAGGGAATCCACGCCCGTGTCCACGTTTTCCTCGATGGTAGCCAAAAGCGCCAGATGGTGACCACATTAGGCAGCCGTTATCCGTCGAGGGTAATGGATAAGATGGCTATTGGGCTCGATGAATACAGCAGCTTGGCGTTTGCCACAGTTCAGACAACGGGTGAGCAATCTGAGGTAGTGCACTTCCAATGCTGATTGAATCTGTTGATAGATGACGATGACTACTTGTTGAAGTCTGCACTTCCCATGGACGCTGGCTCAATCTGTGTCACGATTAAGAGGATCAGAGGGTTAACGCGCAAGACATCGACGCTAGACAGAGCAGCAAGAGTGCAAGAGCTAGGAAGCATCATCGTACATGAGAGGAGTAAGAAAGCAGGGGGGCATCTTACTCAGTGAGTGAGTTCGATTGGCATTGTTACGGTCTTACTGAGCGCAGTGTGTCTACCCACGCCAAAGGCTGGGTCCCACCCGTACGCACTCTTCCAGATCAGATATTTTCCTCTCATATGAACCGTACACCCCAGCGGACAAAGCTGCCTATGTTACATTCATTTTCCGGTATAGACCAGCAGGTAATATCTACCAAGATAGATCGTCACAAGAAGCTCAAAAATGGTTCTAGCGATCCTCCAAGCCCAAGGAATAATTCCTATCCCAGATCTTGTGTTGCAGTCTCTCGGCGAGCCTGAGATCCATGACAATGGTGGAATGGCGCAAAAGGCGCAGATTTTAGCCCTCGAAGTGAGTGAGACCCTACTAGGCTGCTTCGAAAGGCTTATCTAACAAAACTCTTTTTCAGGCAGAAGAAGCCAAGTTAGACACTCAAAGAGCATCACTAGCCGCTCGAAAGGCCGCCCTCGCCTCAAGGCCGCCGGTCGTCAAGCATGAGGAGATTGACGTGCGTCGCTTATTCAAACGTGGTGAAGTGATTGATCTGACATTGAGGTGAGCATTGTCTCCCCTCACAAACGAACGAAGTCAACTCTAATCTAATACCATTCCCAGTCCTTGAAGCAGATTGTCATTGTGAGCAATCCTTTCCGGAGCTTAGGCGTGGGTGAAGCCATATACCTTGATGCTTTCGAACCCTCCACCCCACATTCAGACAATACTTACCATTGATATATATTATCATCCAATTCACGTCACTTAATCTATGGGTTACTCGCATCGCCCAACCTTGCGGATTTGGGGCCGTTAGGGTTCTCCCGAAAAATCATCGACTGCACCCTACCCCTACCCTGCAGGCACCGTGTAAACGGAGCTGAAATTTTACGTCTTCCTGATCAACCACATAAAGGTTCGGTGACAATGCTTGATCGATCTTGCTCCTGTTTGTCATCACAACCACCACCACCTACAATATGCTCACCTTTCGCTCCATTTCTGCAAGCATTTGTGTCGATGGAAAGGACCTCCCTCAATTCGATACAGAGTATGATGACAAGGCCAACGTTGTTACATGCTGGATCTATTCACAGCCAGGAAAGGAGTACGCTATCTGGATGAGGAAGGAGGCAGAGACAGACTATGATATCGCCGCGCACGTCTATCTCGATGGATCTGAGGAATATGCCACCACGTTCTGTCTGACAAGCCAAGCATCGGAGAGACGTCGGTCCGCTATCCCGTGTGGACCCAACAAGGAGAGACCTCTGATCTTTTCAGATGGTATCGGTGACGGTCAGTTTTTCCCGATTCTCCCGCAGTTTTGGTGGAGAGATAAGAGATAACCGAATTTAGCGCGTGTGCACAGACCCGGAAGACCCGGAAGATGTAGGGAGCATTCGGATCACCGCACAACGCGTTAGTCTGGTCACCTCGGAGCAGACGGCGTGGCATCCATTCGCGGGCGCTTCTCACAACTCGATGGTTGGTGAGGATGGCAGAAAGTTACCTGGCAACCTCACACAGTCAGCGTCTGTTGCCTTGATGCCGAACCAATAGCTTAGTTTCCTTTCTTTTTTATGGTTCATCAGGCTTGGGAAGGCAAGATCGGCACGTCTTCGATATCACAGGCGAGCCATCCCATACAGGCCGTCCGACGTCGTACCGTTCGTCACGTTCGTCTTTCTGCACGTACCAAAGCCAAAACCCGTAGGTACGGTCAAAGCAAATCAGATCTTTGGTCACCGGAATATAACATTGATCACCGCCCTTGATCCACCCCTGTAAGCGAGAGCCCCGACCCCTGAGGTTGTCAAGACCGTGGAAATTGTGACTGCGCCATCTCCGTCAACGGGACCTTCGACGTCAACCCCATCCTCACGTACAAGGTCGACGCCTTCGCCTGCTGCAGCACTAGCAGAAGTAATCGCGCCACGTCCTGAGACGTCGCAAAGACGGAGAATGGTCGAGAGTCCTGAAGCGTATGGGGAAGAGGAGGGTGACGAAGCCGAGGACGCAGAACTGCTAGCGATTGAGGTACAGTACCTATAGAGTCGTGAGCCCGCTTCGTGCGAGCCGATTCGCTGACGTGAAAACACCCCTTCTCGCCTTGCTGTTAGGCCAAGAAGGCTGCTTTGCATGCACAGGAAGCTGTTCTTGAGGCTCGAATTGCGGCGATCGCGGCGGAACGCGCAGCCGCCAAAGCGGAACGAGCTGCAGCACTGCTCTCTGGTAGAAAGTACCGGTGACCCATTGTCTTTTCGACGTGACTTCCCACGTTGAAAGATGGAAGCCGAGTGCTTTGCTTTGTGCCCATTCCTATGTTCCCTTTCGCCTTTCATGGGAAACCTCGTGCCGCACAGCGGCCTTCAGTGCCAGACCTCAGATATACTAGCAACGTGCCTTTTAATTGTAGAGATGTTTCGGTCATCCATCAGGATGGGTCCCGTGTGTTTTTTTTTTGAACCTTCGGAATCAGCTCACATAGCTATTTTTGAGTTTGACGCGGCATGTGCACCTCAAACTTCTATTCGTTGGGCTGGAATGAGGATATCCTTCACATGATTGATGTATTCGAGGTGAGCAGGAAACACGGCCGAAAGAATGCACCCGCATGATGAGATGCAGGGCAAGATGACTTGCTTGGCGACCCAAGTAAGCAGGATGTATATCCATCTGCTGGCGGGAACAACCAGGCAGGACTTTTAATAAGCGCTCATAGAAGTTGACATTATAATGTCTATTGCTAGTTTTGAAATGTGACCTTTGCTGCAAACAAATTAAATCCAACACTCTGCGTATGCAAGACGCCTCGGTACAGAGTCATGCTTTAGACCACTTTACCGGCTTCCTTTGCAGCCGGAGCGGCCACCCCTTCCCCATCCAAGATTGCCTTGATCATCTCCCCACCCAAACGATTCGCGTCTGCAAACCGATGCTCAAAGAACGCAGCGGTATCTTTAAACCGCCTCTCATACAACTCGAAGCTCCCAAAGCTCACACACTGGCTCCACCCTCTCGCAGCCAAGACGTATTCGACATCGTCCGATCGATGGGTGGTGTCGTGCGCGGCGGAGTGGATGGCAGCGTCGAGGCGGGAGGTATTTCGAAAGAGGTATTCGGCGACGCCGATGAGGAGTCGGAAGATGGGGCTGGCGAGGAGGTCGAGGTGAGTGAAGGGACGGATGGAATGGTGTGCCCAGCAGTCGACCATGGCGAGGAGTGAGAGATGAGAATTGGAATTGGATGTGGCGGATGTGGGCGTTGATGGTTGTGCGGTGGATGATGGCGATGACGGTCCGAGGCTGAACCGATCGAGCATCGACTCTGAAAGCAATATGGGAGCTTTCCTTTGTCCTTCACTAAAATCGAATACCTTCTCCCTAGCCGCGTAAACGCGCTCCTTCAAACCTGCTTCGTCGCCTTTAATCATGAGTTTGAACAGGTCCGTCACGCTTTGAGCGAATTGATGGATCAAGGTTCGGGCGGATGGGTTGAGGATGGCGAGGCCGGCGTAGACGTGCCATTGGTTGGAATAGATGCGCAGCATGATATTGACTTTGATCGTCTCGATCCCTCCGACATAGAGACCCTCTTCCCAGGGATAGCACGCAGATGAGTGCCAGGCGGTGCCCATGCTATACCGAAGGAGCCGTCAGTATCCAGGTCTTGATCGTCTTCCAGACAAACTAAAGCCTACCTCAGGAACGCCGCATGAGTGGCGGCTTGTGTGTTTGCTGTGATGAGATCGTGCTCCTCGTAACTGAGGTAGACGTATTTTGACTTGAAGGGCGCGAGGATGTTCTCAACGAGATGGAGTGACCAGTCAGGAGCTCGATGTTGGATCAAACACTGTGGAGTGGGTGGTGTCAATACATTTAATGAGGCCTGAGAGTCGATCTCACTAGAGGTTGCCCTTCTGTAGAGATGGCAGGACCGTGCATGGAATGTATGGAGACGATGTGGACGTCCGATGGAAGGTGCTTCTCGAAAGCCTGGCGTTCTGGATCCTTTACGGATGTTTGACCACTGACAGTCGCGCCGATTTTAGTCGCTGTCCATGAGAATGAGCGAGGTTAGTCCGTGGTACACGTCAGATTGGATGGCGTTTCCGACGTACACGGGCCGTATTGTGCGACGACATCGCCAATGAACTCGGCCTCGACAGAGTACATGATAAAATCCGATGCCCGGGACACGAGGTGTCCGTCTTTGAAGACGGTCACGCCAGGTAGGTCTGGATGGTAAACAAAAATGAACATGTATCAATATTCGAGTCACGTTGAGCGGTACCGTCAGAGGTACCACACCTTGCATATCTTCTCGAAGTGTTTCATACTTCTCCGGTCTATCGCATACATAGATCCTAGGAACGAGAGGGAGGTTAGTGCGAATCAGGCGACATGGGAAAAGGCTTACCTACTTCTTCCAGCCAGAGGCGGACAGACGACGAGAGTACATGCGGCCCATGTCGCCCATACCTATGATCCCTATGACTGGCTGGCTATCCTCTGCTGATGCTGGCGATACATCTTTCCAATGGTCATCCATGGTCGAGTGCTAGGACTAACTTGATGGCGCGGAATGCGGGGTAAGTCGGGGATAAGCCGAACAGATGCGGTTTAGATAAGCTGCCGATCGTTGAGGCGTCTGATCAACCAATGTCATCGACGATGGTCGGGAAAAGCAGACGACACCGTATATATACCGTCTTCTTTCACGGGGATCCACACCACTCGTAACTCCCTCCCCCGTTCACTACAACGACATGGCACCAGGACAAGTTAGAAACGACGGCAAGAAGGTCACCATAGTTGGTTAGCTTATATATTCACGCGTTCAAATAATCATATCCTAGTCTGACGTATATGGAGTGGCTAGGCGCCGGCGTTGGTGGTGTTGCCCTTGCGGCTCGACTCGCCAAAGCTGGCTTTGACGTGACTGTCTTGGAGAAAAACGACTTCATTGGCGGGAGGTGTTCCCTGATTCATCAAGATGGTTATGTGCGTTCGTTACTCGTTCTCGCCGCCACCTCATGTTGCTCATCTATCATCCAGCGTTTTGATCAAGGGCCATCACTTCTCCTTCTCCCAGAGTTCTTTAATGAGACCTTTGCGGATTTGAACACCACCATGGCGAACGAAGGAATCCAGATCGTCAAATGCGAGCCCAACTACAAAGTCTACTTTGATGATGGAGAGTGTATCACTTTGACTTCAGACCTGGCTCAGATGAAGGATGAGATTGAACGTTGGGAAGGCAGAGACGGATTCCAAAGGTTAATCGGCTAACCTCCTCCAGTATATCGGCCCGACTGTTAACTCCAATCACCAACAGATACTTAGGCTTTCTTCAAGAGTCGCATCGTCACTACGAGATCTCAGCCCAGCATGTTTTACATAAGAACTTCACGTCACTCCTCCATTTGGCTCGGCCATCATTCTTGCGGTACCTCATTACCCTTCATCCGTTCGAGAGCATAGTGCGTGTTGCTTTGCCTTTCTCTACGTATACCACCCGTCTCAAAGAAAGTGAACCATAGTGGAACAGAGCGGCGCGCTATTTTTATACCGAGCGGCTGCGTCGCGCGTTTACATTCGGTAGCATGTATATGGGAGTAAGCGTCGTGGGCTTGTATTCTAATATTGAACTCGAGAACTGATGTCTTGACTGTAGATGAGCCCCTTTGATGCGCCGGGAACGTACTCACTACTTCAGTATGCTGAGCTGGTCCGCGCTATCTGGTACCCCATTGGTGGTTTTCACAAGGTAACGGCTGATCTAGCCTTTCACGTCGAATCTCAGTGAAGCTCATCACAAGATTTAAAAAAAAAAAAGGTGCCAGAGGCATTGGCGAATATTGGCAAACGTTTGGGCGTTACTTATCGCCTCTCCGCGCCAGTAACCTCTATCACGCTATCCGACGACGGCTCCCGCACCACCGGGGTCCTTCTTGAGTCAGGGGAACACATCTCTTCCGATATCGTTGTCGTCAACGCAGACCTCGTCTATGCCTACAACAACCTCCTGCCAAAGACAACCGCCGCTTCCGTTGCCCATGCCGCCGCACTCTCCAAACGCAAGACGTCATGCTCCTCCATCAGCTTCTACTGGTGTATGGACCGTATTATCCCTGAGCTCAAGGTGCATAACATCTTCCTGGCTGAAGATTACAAGGAGAGCTTCGATGATATCTTCCAGAGGCAAGAGATGCCTACAGAACCGAGCTTCTATCTGAACGTTCCCAGTCGGGCCGATCCTACCGCTGCTCCCGAGGGCAAAGATGCGATTGTAGTGCTCGTGCCGATCGGGCATATGGTGGAGGAAGGGAACGCGTTGGGTTTGAATGTGAAGACTCCAAAGGAATGGGAACAAGTGGTGGAGAGAGCGAGGGACGTCGTGATTGAGGTGGTAGAGAAGAGGACAGGAAGAAAAGGTTTCAGGGAGGCCATCGCCAAGGAAGTGGTGAACACACCGCAGATATGTAAGTGCATTTCAGTCGTTGGCACCCTGGGGTGTTGCAAAATTCCTGCTCAACCCATTGTACTTTGGGATAGGGAAAGACAAATTCAATCTCGATAAGGGCGGAATTCTCGGCCTCTCTCACAGCTTCTTGTAAGTCGTTCGCGCCTTCCTCAAGTTCATTTCGATCACTTACAGACATCTATAATACAGCAATGTCCTCTCCTTCCGTCCCGGAACGTCACACCCGTCCATTTCCAACTGCTACTTCGTCGGCGCGAGTACCCATCCAGGGACTGGCGTTCCTGTATGCCTGGCTGGTGCTAAAGTCACAGCCGAACAAATCCTCTCGAACGAGAAGATCCTCGTGCCCTGGGCTGAATACGCCCCGTCAGGGACAATCATCAAGAAGGTGACGTCTAAACTGGATCAATTGAACGGAGGCGTACTAGCCGACGTGGAATACTACTCCTGGGTGATTGGGTCGGTGCTGGCAATGTTATGCCTCCTTTTTTGGAGATTTTACTGACAACGTGAAGAAGTGAGGGGTCTGGCTGTGGACATTGACGTTATACTTAATTGTTCAGACTTGTACCTCTTTGTTTGCCTGTAGTGTTGTACCCCTAGATCGATATTTCTTGCCACACACATTGGTTTGTGATGTTCGATATCCGTGTGCGAACGACAAACGGCCCTGACACAAACCACCTTCCGCCCATTCGACGGGAACCCGGGCATATCTTTCAGGGCTAGTTGATATTATCTTGACTATCATCATATGCCTCGGGATGCTCTGACGACTCCCAAAAAGCATCGACCTGGGAAGATTGTCACCGTCGAATCGCCGTACTTCAAGTTTGGGCCAGCAGCATCCACCTCCTCCACTCCTCCTCCCCACTCTACGCCAATAGGGAGACGAAGAAAAGCGACTAATAAAGAGACCAACACGCCTTCACCAACAAAATGCAAGGTTCAGAGCGCTAACACCGACCCCAAATGTGTGTGTCAGACTTTGCACGAACATGTTGCCAGTGCGAAGCCTCGATTGATTCAAAGTAAGCATATCTTTGGTTAACAGCACGCCCTGTTTGATCTCACAATCCTTCTTCCCTCAGGTGTTATTGCTCACGACCCCTGGAAGCTAATAATTGCTGTCACTCTGCTCAATCAAACCGCAGGCAAGGCTGCAGTACCGAGGTTGTGGCAAATATTGGAGAGATATCCGAACCCTAAAGCACTCTCGGAAGGTGAGTGGCTCACTCCTATGTCTCTTCAAGATCTCTTTTATTCAAGTGATCAGAGTATTTGGTGCTGCTAGCTGCCGTTCCAGATCTAACAGATCTCATTGCATGCTTGGGATTACAAAACGTTCGTGCATCCCGTCTCATACAGATGAGCGCGATGTACTGCATGGACCCCCCGAATTTGGAGGACTGCCGGCCGAGTCGAGTCCCCACGTTCCCGCAGGTACCCACAAAAGCGAACGAGGCATTACTTTCAGAGTGGCCTTTGGCAGCCGAAAAAGTCAAGTACCCCCCAACAGCCATATCTCACCTGCCCGGTGTAGGCCAATACGCATTGGACTCTTACCGGATATTTTCTCCTGACCTTCCCGGAGGTGGAGCGGCCAAGGACGAAAACGCTTGCGTGATTCGCGTGCGCTTGACAGTACCCAACGAAGCGCGGCCGGAAGGGCCGTCCGGTGTCGCTGAGCCTTTTATCTCCGTCCCTTTTATCAGCGATCCAGATGCTGAATGGAGACAAGTGATGCCATTTGATAAGGAACTGAGGAAGTACCTGGTACGTACTCTCTGAAAGCTCCTGGGTTTGCTGAAAGCTGCCTTCTCATTGTCCGATCCTGATGTCTGCTTCTAGATATGGCGCTGGGCCATTGAGAACGTCGAGTGGGACCCGCTGCGGGGCATCCTGGGCGTTGCGACTCCTGAATCTCTCTGGCGACTCTCGCATTCATTCAATACGAGTTAGGCCAGCGAAACGAGATGATTGGAGTGGACTCTGCGAATACAACTGTATTTGGAGCGTGCATTCGGTAGTGCCCGAGCCATCCGGCTCTCAATCATGTCGGGATAATGACTTCAAAGAAGTCTGGTAAAGGGATCTGCCGATCTTGAAGACTACATGCTAGTTCTTGGTGAATCCGAGGGTCGCGATGAACGCGTAATGTTGAGTGAGGGGAAATCGTGATGGGTCCAGCCTCCCGCTACTGAACAAGACGCCTCCATGCTGTAAGGAGATCTCACGATATTGAATTGGGATTGAATAAAGGAAGGAATAATCTCAAGGGATTATGAGAATCATGATTCTTATATTGACCCTGTGAGGCAAGCAAGTACAAATGCCGTCATTCTCAACCCTGTCTAATATTTACATTTCACCAATACGTCAAGTCTCTAAACACATCTTGAAGAGCGCAAGCAATAGCGGTATGAACGCAAGATGAGCCAGGACTCCCTAGTTGGACAGCAGGTCCATAGTTCCAAATAGCTCAGACAGCCAACCAAACCGCCAAGCTTCACCGATCAGGCTACCAATCGCCAGTCACCAGACCTAATGTTCCGAGTTTCTGTCCCTGGTACTCTCACCCAGGCCGATAGCAACAACTCACCAAATGGAACTCTTTTGGTTGCAGAGGTCAATGCACTTCTTGGCCATATAGCCCCCCTTGAACATATCAAGTTAAGGTCTGGGCCTCCCATTCCTCGGCAGAGAGTCGGGAGAGTGTGACGACGCAGCCTGTGGTCATGGCTCAGGTTGCCAGGTGTTAGAGCTTCGCTAGGCTTGGCAAGCCCTCGCCTCCTTGGTAACGGTTGAGCTCTTACCAAGAATTTCGGTTCTATTCTGGAATATGCTTCAGACAATCCAGTGTTAAAATTCTCTTCTTTTGATTTATTTTTTTTTGGGCCGGCCCTTCAAGAATGTATGTGGCGTGAACTGTGAAGCAAGGGTGCTCTTCTCGTCCCATGAGATCTTGCGCACTCCTGCTTCCTTACCACAAATTCAGCTCGGCTGGACATGCTTCGGACTCTTGGACGTCGTAAATCTCAATACAAGTTCCCTGTTCACATTGGTTTGGGCTGCTAGGAATCAATGTCAAGTGATCATGCTCTGAATTCCCGGTGTATCTTTAGACAAATTGCCACATAGAGCTGAACAGCTTCAGAAGAAGAAAGCCTAGCGATAGCCCGTTATGATACTGAGCCAGCGCTATAAAACTGTCAAAGCAAATCGCCATTATTTTCTGCTTCATCCAACCACTAACACCACTAGCAGCAAAACATCATGCCTTCGCTCAACAATCTCATCCAGATCGCTGCACTCCTTACCGCTGCGGCCGCTATACCCACCGGTTTCGAGAACGAATTGACGGAGAGAGCCACCGAAACCGACACTGCAAAGCGCGCTACGTGCACCGTCAACAGCGTCGCTAGTGCTGCCAACCTATCGGGTTGCACCACGGTCGTCATCACTGCTTTCACAGTCCCTTCTGGGAGTAAGTCTACGAATGACAATTTTTTTTTTTGTTTCAAGTCCGAAATCCAGACTGACCAGTAACGGATTACAGGCACGCTCACCCTTGCTGTAAGCGCTGACTGGTGAGGTCCGGCGTCTTTCCAAGTTGTACTGAGCTGCCAAAAACAGGCCGCCTCCGGCGCTACCATCACTCAAACCGGTGATATACCTGTCCGTTCCTGCCTTTCATTTTGTACGGATGAACCCTACCTGATATGTATCACGGCCGCAGCTGCTGGGCCTTTGCTCACCTTCAGCACCAACAACGTCATATACAATGGTGGGGACCATAAGATCAATGTGGGTCTGAGCATCCTTAGCTTGGGGCCTGGTCTGTGAAACCACACCGAAAAGTCCTTCTCTATTACAGGGAAATGGCGCCTCATACTGGGATGGACAAGGTAACTATCCAGCCTAAAAATACTATGCGCTTGACTGGCAGAAAGAAAAATATAATATTATGCTAATGTTCGAATTCGGAAGGTACTGATGGGGGTGTGGCGAAGCCTCACCCCTTCATCAAGTTTGTCTTTTTATTTCTATATATATTATATCTTTTTTTTTTTTCATTAAAGAATTAAATAGGTTTAAGGGTTATGGGACCTTCGAGGACGTCACGATCTTGAACTCTCCCGCTCAGGCTATCTCGGTCGGCACGACTGGTTCGACCGTCATTCAGGGTATCACTGTTGACAACTGTAAGTGGTTTATTTCTAACTTTCGTGATTTTAATCTATATGTTTTTACTAATGCAACTTCCTGACGCTTTTTTGCTCTCCCTGACAGCCGCCGGTGATGCCGGCGCTCTGGGCCACAACACCGATGGCTTCGATATCAGCGCCTCCAGTGTCACACTCAGCAAGAACGTCGTCAAAAACCAGGTATGTGGTCCTGGAACTAGTTTTCATGGCCCGGAGCTACAGGTTTTCTGAATTTCCGTACCTTTGTTTCTTCAAGGATGATTGTGTCGCGATCAATAGGCTCGTAGATTTGACCCGTCAGCCCTTGATCTCGTTGTTCATAGGCCGCTCTTCTATGCTATAGCGGCAGCGCCATCGTTATTGAAGATATGACGTGTTCCGGTGGTCACGGTATCTCCATCGGTTCCATCGCGACTGGGAAGGTGAGAGGGAGAGAACGCTTTTCCTGGTTCCTCTCACAACTTGTCTTTTGAAACCGACGAATTTCTTCCACCAGACTGTCTCTGGAGTCAAGATCGCACGAAACACCATTACCAATGGATTGTATGGCCTTCGTATCAAGGTATGTGTGTATATATCTGCGCGTACCCACCATCCGAGATTCAACATTGGGGGCCCCCGTTTCTCTGCCGAGCTCTATGGCTGATGAATTTTTATCGATGATATTGTAGGTTGATGCAGATGCCACGAGCGCCTCTGTTTTGGGTGTTACTTATGAAGCGTACGCTATATCCATTTTAAAATACCCCATCGCTACATTGGCTTGGCCCCACAGGCGGACGCCTTCACTGAATTTTCTCGCTCTTCTTAATACCCGCAGAAACGTGATTTCTGACATCACTGAGTATGGTGTTCTCATCACTCAGAGCTACCCCGATAGTACGTTGTTCTTTTCTTCCTCTTTCTAGGTCTGTGACAAATAATCAAGAGTACTCACCCTTTCGTTTCTCACAACAGATGACGGAACTCCCGGAACGGGCGCACCCATTTCGTACGTCAAATCCATCCAATCCTGTTCAATTGGACTCACCGAAAAAGGGGGGAAACATACACGGCATATATACTGATCTAAATCCCTCCCGCAGCGGCGTTGCTTTTACTGGTGGTACCACCAGTGTTGCTGTCGGTTCCTCCGCTTACACGCTGGTCATCGATTGCGGTGCTTGCAGTGGCACGTGGGATTTCTCAGGCCTGCATGCGACTGGTGGCAAGGGCCACATCATCGCCGCCAACAAAGCCACGGTAAGCCTCTGATCTTTGCGTTCTTTAGGACTTTTGCTGATTCAGGACTGTTTTGTCTTCCCTGCCATCAGATCAGCGGTGGAACTTACTGAGCCTCTCTCACACAAATTGGTCTCCAATTTTTCTATCGTGGCCATCCCACCTCCTTTACGAGCATTTTCACAAAATTTGATACATATATAACTATTGGATTTTGGGATCGTTTACGCGTATTCTGTCTTTCCGCAACCGTATCTCTCTCACTAGCCTCTCTCGATGTCGTTTCTGGATATGTACGGCGCTGGGATATTGAGCACGTTAATGGGACCCCCCGCGAGGCATCGTGGGGCGCCACCGCTCCTGAATGCCTCGACGGCTCTCACATTCGTTCAATACAAATTAGGTGGGCGAAAATATAATTGGACTGAATTTCAGAAAGTTGGATCGCACCTGACATGCGTTTCAAGGGTAAATATCTCTTATCTCACCTTCTGAGTGATAAGAAGACTGACACAAGGCGGCTGTAAGGTGTAAAATGGTCCAGAAAGGCTCGAAATGTCCGTATGTAAGGCGCTGCTCGGGTTTCTGACATCAATTGGATCAACTGTATTCGAAACGTACATTCGGTGGTGTTCGGGCCGTTGCGAAAAGGGGATAACCTATACGGGAGGCCTGATCAAGATGTTCACCGATCCCAGAGATACTTGGCTGATTTCTTGCGAATTGATGACCGGCATGTCCAGATGAGACTAAGAAACCATGACACGCTCAATTCTTCGGTCGGGTGGGACCGCATGGTATGATATCCCTGTATTGTCAAAGCCCTAGTGATATTCAGCAGGGACCGATAACTTGATGAGCAATGAGTTCAGGGTGGGAATGTGGATTTGAGCCCTGATCGTGTGTTTGTCGAATTCGGTATTGAACTCATGCTCGTTTCACATATAACCAGCACACCGAACCTCAGCGTATTTTCAAGAGCACAGATATCTATTCTATGAATATTGTGCGATGATCATTCAGGGCCGGCTTCCGGAAAGTCAGAGCGAATGATCTCAAACGGGCTTGGAAGGTCAATCACACTATCTGTGCAAGCCCAAGCCATCAGCCATCAGATTGTCAATTACAAGCCACCAGGGCCTAATGCTCCGAATTTATATCTCCAGCACTCCAACCCGGGCCGGTGGCGACAACTCATCAAATGATGGATTGTTTCACTTGCATAGGTCAAAGGTGCCTCGTGCTTGCCGAATCAGCTCCCAAGTGCTGTCAAGACCGCCCCCATGACTCGGCGGAGGGTCGGAAAAGTGCTTTAGCGGTTGTGCTGATCTCACGACGACGATGCCGCTGTCCTTTCCGGCCTCCGGTTACCAACCCCCGCGACTTCGTTGGGCTTGGCTTTG